>WOXC01010461.1:127500-371581 GCA_011680675.1 Gymnobelideus leadbeateri
TGCTTTCTAGGGTTCCCTAAGTATACCATCATATCATCTGCAAAAAGTGATAATTTTGTTTCCTCATTGCCTGTTATAATTCCTTCAATATCTTTTACTTCTCTTATTGCTATACCTAACATTTCTAATACTATATTGAATAATAGTGGTGATAATGGGCATCCTGACTTCACCCCTGATTTTAGTGGGAAGACTTCTAGCTTATCCCCATTACAGATAATACTTGATGGTGGTTTTAGATGGATACTGCTTATCATTTTAAGGAATGCTCCCTTTATTTCTGTACTCTTTAGTGTTTTTAATAGAAATGGGTGGTCTTTCTTTATTAAAAGAGAAAATTCTATCTTTTCAGACAACATATTTGACCAGTGAAGCTTCAGGTGATGACAATTTTCACTGTGGAACAGATTTCTGTAGGTTTTTAAATTGTTTCATGGTGATTGCTCTTAAGATTTTTTAAATAAAAAAAAATTCCTGTACCATAACAAGGAACACATGTTCTTTACATCTTCCCCCATATGAGTTTTTTTTTTCCAATTTCAGCACAATATGGTCCCCATACAGAATAAATACAAAACACATCTAACATAGTTATGAAGGAAGAACACTGAGTTGAAGATGGAATGAGGAATAGTCTCATGTAAGGTGGTGCTTGAGCTATATCTTGAAGGATGTGAAGAATTCTGTGAGGAAGGTGATCAGGGAATGCATTAGGGTTAGCACCAAGGTGTGGAGGTGGAACATAGAGTGCTATGTGTGAAGAATGAAGGTAAGGCCAGGTTGACTAGAACCAACCAGTAAGGGAAAAAAATATTATGTATAATAAGCCTTGGAAGATAGGTTGGGGTCAGGTTATGAGGGACCTTAAATGCCTTTAAGAGGCAATAACTACAATTTAACCTATTTAGCACTGAATCAATATACGAAGTGCATTTCCAGTCACTTGTTTTCAAGTCATGGGGAACTACAAAATACAAAATAAAAACAAACAAACAAACAACACTGTCCCCTGCCCTTGGGAGTCTGCTTTCTAATTAATTAAGTCAAGGCAAGGACAATCTATGGGCATACAAAGATGTATATACAAAGAACAGTAGAAAATTGAGTTGAGTATTTGGGGCCAAGGATTAACAAGGAAGACTAGAGTGAAGAAGAACTATTTTAGAAAGGATTGATCAAGGGACAAGTGGATGGTTTAATGGAACATTTGACTATTTTCCTCTAAGGATGGCCTGAATTCAGGAAAACAAGGAAGCCTCTTAGCACTCTGACAGGGTCAATTATATCCTATGTAACAAAATAATTTTACTGTCATTCTTTGGCTCCAGTCCACTAAGAAAGAATGTTGTAACATAGTTGTAACAGAGGACTGGCCAAGGAGGACAGTCCTAGGAGCTTGTGCCTTTGGTAAGCCTACTTCTGAAAGTGCCTGATCACATGAAACAGAGGGGCCTAGTTCTCCACTTCAGAGCACTTGCAAATATTCTCTGTCTACTTATTAAATAGCGTGTAGATTAATTTCTCAACTGAAACTGAATATGCATGTAAAAGACTCCCATGGGGGCAACTTATTTCTTTTTTCCTGCCTGGTTGTGTTCCAACAAGAGGGCAAGGACTGCTGTAAGACTCTAGGGGTGAGAGAGAGAAAGGTGACCTACTTTCTCTGCACAAGTTAAAACATGGCCCATTAGTACATGATGCCTCTGATCTATTCCTTTGTGCCCATTTTATGCTGCTTTACTTGAAAGATTATTGGAGATAGGATGGACTGGGCTGCCGCTTTGTCAGCTTCAAAAGATTGGCAGAGTGCCTGGGCTCCATGTTAGATTTTGTGAACAGTAGAGCCTGGTGAGAAATGGAAACCCAGCCCAGCAGTGAATAAACTCTGAGATGCTGGTTTCTGAAAGCAAGACAGATTTTATGCATCAGTTATACCACATTTGGAAGTGAATTTGCTGGAGTAAATGCTTTGTAGCAATCACTTTAAGTATCCCCAGTGACCAAGATGGCAAAAGGAAGAGTATGCCCCAGGTTTACAGGAATAGATTGTATTTTTTCTTGTTATATCTTCTCAGCAAATATAGATTTGTTACTTGATTAAATGACACTGGGAGTGTTAGTCACTGGAGGGCATTTATGTTATAAGGGAGATACTGTGACCGGTCTTTGATATTGAGGAGAATACACTGGAATGGGAGCTTGAGCTGATATAAGAAGAACCCCATTGTCCTTCCTGCGGGCAGGTAAACATGATGATGATGATGATGATAGTTAATATTTATGTACTACCTACTCTGTGCCAGGCCCTGTACTGACTGCTTAACAATTATCTAATTTGATCTTCACAACAACCCTGGGAGGTAGGTGCTATTAATACCCTTATTTTACAGATGAGGAAACTGAGGCAAACAGATGTTAAGTGACTTGCCCAAGGTCACACAACTAGTAAGTATCTGAGGCCAGATTAGAACTCAATTCTTTCTGACTCCAGGTTTGAGTCTATCCACTCCACCACTTAGTTGGCCCATGAAAATGTGGCTAGCCACCCTCTGAGAATCCAACTTATTAGTGTGAATAGAAATTAGGATAAAGACCTCCAGATACTATGAAGGCTTTATAGCATTCAATCACCAAAAGTCAAGTGTAAAGCTCCTTGAACTACAAAGGTCGAAAGGAAGATAGGCACATTCAGGTTTCTCTATTCCTCACTCAGAGTAATGCTAGTAGAAGTTTAACAACCAATTTTTGTCTCTCTCACTAGACTGTAAACGCCTTGAGGGCAGGGACTTTTTGTCTCTTTTTGTATGTGAAGCACTTAGCACTGTGTCTGACACATAGTAGGCATTTAATAAATGTTGATGCCTCGAGGTCACACATAGCCTTCTAGGTCCTTGGGTGCCCCCCTTTGACTGAGTCCAAGTTTTACAAAACAAATCCTTTTATTAGAGGGATTCTGTGAAATTTGGATTTAGTCAAAGGGCCACACTTGAAGACCTAGAGGCCTTCATGTGACCTTGAGGCTGTAGGTTTCCCACCCCAGAATTAGATGGTCTCTAAGGCCTCTGCCAAATCTGATATTCTATTTTCCAAAGACTGACTTCGCTGTAAGATATTATAAACTGATCACTTAACTGAGGGTCCTATCCTCCATAGAATCTCATCAGAGAGAATTCACAGTGGCATTCTTCCTTATAGTTTTTTTTTTTTTTTTTAAAGCAATTGGGGTTAAGTAACTTGCTCAAGGTTACACGGCTAGTCATTTGATTTATGCGTGGGTGCTCATTTTCTGAGGCCGGATCTATCTCGGGTCATCCAACTCCGAGGCCGCCTCTTACTCACTGCGCCACCTAGCCGCCCCTAGGGCAATTGGGGTTAAGTAACTTGCCCAAGGTTACACGGCTAGGTTTTTGTTTGTGCGGATTAGGTGTCGGAGGCCAGCTCCGAACTCAGGTCCTTCTGATTCCAGGGCCGGCGCTCTATTCACTGCGCCACCTAGCCGCCCCCTTCCTTATAGTTTTTAAAGAGAGAATGATTAGGGGGGTGGAGTCAAAATGGCAGAGTAGAAACAGTACTTCTGCAGAGCTCCAGTCCACACCACACCAAAATTATGTAAAAGGGGGACTCTCAACGATCTCTGGAGCTCTAGAACCCACAAAATGACACAGAGAAGCTAACCTCCCACTGGCAGTCAGGCAGGGAGTGGCCAGCACAGCACTCTGGGAGCCAAGCCCAGGCCCGAGTGAGTCAGAGGTTTTAGCCCCAGGGTGGTCAGACCAGCAGTCAGCTGGACAGACCCCAGAACACCAGCAGCTGTGGCGTTTCCAGAATTATCAACACATAGATGCCTAGGACAAAGTGAGAGGTCAGTGCCCTATAGACTTTGGGACTGGTTGGTAGAGCACATCAGCTTCTTCCTCTGGGGGTGAGAAGCCTCTGAGGAGCCAGCGCAGCTTGCACCAAGTTGCCAAGTTGCAGCTTCAGCTCCTGGCCTGAGAACTATAGGGGGATCTGGAGATGGCTCTTGCTTTACCCTTCTTGGATCTGGATTGAGGTCTGGGGTGGAGGTCTTGGGGTGTGTGACCAGCTTGCCAGATTGTGTGGAGGCTTCACAGAGGCCACCCAACTAATACCTCTGGAAGTTGAGAAAACCCCAGTGTTTGGGACAGAAGCCCCCCTGGCTGGTGGCAGAGTCTTACTGTGGCAACAAACCCAAAAGTCAAGTAATTGAGTGGCAGCATGCCTAGGTAAAGGAAACAAAATAAACAGAAAATTCAACATTAGACTCCTATTTTGGGGGCAAAGAGGATCAAAGCATGGAACAGGAGAAGGACTGTGAGGTCAGAAATCCTGCACCAAAAGCCCCAAATGAAAATACAAGCTGGCTACAGGCCATAGAGGACCTTAAGAAGCAGATAAGAGAAGTGGGAGAAAAATTGGGAAGAGAAATGAGAAAGATGCAAGAAAAAGTATGAAATGAAAGTCAACAGTCTTACTGAGTAAAATAACACCTTAAAAATAGACTAACTCAAATGGCAAAAGAGGCTCAAAAAGGCAATGAGGAGGATGCCTTAAAAAGCCAAATTTGCCAGATGGAAAAAGAATCTCAAAAGCTCACTGAGGAGAATCATTCCTTCAGAGTTAGACTGGAGCAAATGGAAGCTAGTGACTTTATGAGAAATCAACATGCTATTAAGCAGATCCAAACAAATGAAAGAATAAAAGGCAATGTGAAATATCTCATGGGAAAAACCACTGACCTGGAAAATAGATCCAGGAGAGAGCATTTAAAATTATTGGACTACCTGAAAGCCATGATCAAAGAAACAACCTAGAAATCACCCTTCAAGAAATTCTCAAGGAAAATTACCCTGATGTTTTAGAACCAGAGGGCAAAATTGAGGTTGAAAGATTCCACCGATCACCTCCTGAAAACGATCCCAAAAAGAAAACTCCTAGGAATATTGTAGCCAGATTCCAGAATTCCCAGATCAAGGAGAGAATATTATAAGCAGCCAGGAAGAAACAATTTCAATATTGTGGAAACACAATCAGGATAGTGCAGGATCTGGCAGCTTCTACACTGAGGGGTTGAAGGGCATGGAATATGATATTCCAGGGGGCAAGGTAGCTGGGATTAAAACCGAGAATCACCTACCCAGCAAAACTGAGTATCTTGTTTCAGGGGAAAATATGGTCATTCAGTGGAATAGAGGACTTTCAAGCATTCTTGAGGAAAAAGCAGAGTTGAATAGAAAATCTGACATTCAGACACAAGAAGCAAGACGTGCTTCAGAAAGTAAACAGGGAAAATAAATCATTATGAACTTATCAAAGTTGAACTATTTACATTCCTACATGGAAAAACGATAACTGTAACTGATGAAACTTTTCTCAGTATGAAAATAGCTGAAGAAGGGTATATGGGCATATGAATACATATGTGAATGTGTGTATATATGTTTACAGGTATACATAGATAGAGGGCACAGGTTGAATTTAATGGGAAAGGATGATACTTAAGGGGTGAAATTGAAAGGCGAGAGAGGAATATAACAAGAGGAGATGGGGAGAGACAGAATGGGGTAAACTATTTCATGTAGAAGGGGCGAGGGGAAATGGTTACAATGGAGGGGAAGAACAGGAAGGCAAAAAGGTAAAACCTTATTCTCATTGAATTTGGCTCTGGGAGAGAATGACATACATACAAAACGGATATCTCACCCTACAGGAGAGTGGGGGGGAGGATGATGGGGGTGGAGATGATGGAAGGGAGGGCAGGCTGGGGGGGAGGGAAGTTGGAAGCACCCACTTTTGAAAAGGGACAGGATCAAAGTGGGGAGTGGACCAGGTAGGAGGTGGGATAGGAGGGAGAGAAATATAATCAGTCTTTTATAATATATCTACTATGGTAATGTTTTGCATAGCTACACATGTACAACACATACTGAATTGCTTATCTTCCCAGTAAGGGTGGGTGACAAGGGAGGAAGGGAATGAATCTGGAATTCAAAGTTTTAAAATAAAATATTTTAAAAATATATAAATACCATCATTAATACTATTTTACATATAATTGGGAGATAAGATGTGCAGGCATTGGGGCACGGGGATTCACCTCGCCCTACTGGAAAAGTCAAAGGGGGTATGGAAGAAGAGATGGGAGAGAGCAGATTGGATGAGGGGATATCCTGTGGGACTGCTATTCTGGGGTGGTGGGTAGGGGAAAAATGGGGAAAATTGTAACTCAAAATCTGATGGAAATGAATGATGTAAACCAGAAGTTAATAAAGAATTTGAAAAAAAAAGAGAGAATGATTAGAGACAGACATAGGTAGGGGCCATTTCCACCCTATATCTTATAGAGGGAGATTTGGGGAAATAACATGAGAGATTTTATAAAATGCTGCCTCAAATCTACATTAACTTCAACTTCATATATAGTGTAGGGTTGTGGCAGAGGATTGGCCAATGAAGATCCACTCTTAGAGCATCGTCACATTTGCCTTTCTTCATGGATTATACAGAATATTATCTAAGGACTAGGCCTTCATTAGCCAGACTCATCCCTCACTCGTTACATTTAGCATTCTCTTAAGGCAGTCCCAAGTGATTTTAGAGGTCCCCCTTTGTTATTGGACCAATGACAAAACATAGGTCAAGAGGTCAGAAGCAGCAGAACCTCAATTCAGAAATGGACATTTGGATTCTAAATCCGGTACTCTTTCCACTGTACAGAATAAAGCTGTACTGGCTAAAACATTCTTATATCTTAGAGTTGTAAGAAAAAAAATAGTGTGCATATAACTTGTGTATGAAAGAGTTTGGATCCCTGTAGGGTCAAAAAAGAGATTGCTTTTGCATGTAACTAGAGAAACATAAAATACTAAATAAAAAAGAGAAAAAAAGAATAAAAGAATGAATTCAGGTTAGAGACAATTCGTACCCTAACAGCAGTAAAAGCACAAAGCGCACCATTCAAAATATTCTTGTCAGCCTTGTTATTCTTGCCAAGAAATCTTAATCCAGGTGACTTTCTGGTAGCCCTTGTCAAGCATGTGTGAAATACAAGCCTAGGAAAGGTGGCATATCAGTTTCTTTCCATGATGTAAGGAGACAACAATGCATTTTTCTTGCCCTCTATAAGCAGCTTTCCGTTCCTCAAGACAGATGGCTTTCCTCACCAAGTCTAATAATCTGAAACTCCAAAATAATGCTATGATTCCTCCTCTCAAGGTGAAGTGGAGTTGGAGGTGAGTAGAGAGAATGGGAAGTGATTTGGCCACTTAGATGTTTGCGGAGATAATAACCTAAGCTCTTTGGTGCTATGGAATCATTAGGTTCTGTAGTTACATTGACCATGGTATTCACTCAAAGTTCTGTCAGCTTCCTCCACTTGGCTCCTGAAACTGAACTTCCTTCAATAGTAAGATTTTGCTAGGACGCCAAGACATCAGTAGTACAGTAAAATTAAGCTGTTTCACCATGGTTTGTCTACACTCACCTCAAGTTTCTTATTCATGACTGAACACCCACTTATTGCCAGTATAAAGCACTTCACCTTATGTGAGGGCACATTTTCCTTTATATCTACAAATGAGCCCCTCTCCTTCTGATCCTTTGTGCTGAAAATATTTCTGGTGATGAAAAAATGCTGTTTCTAATAAGCATCCATAGAAGGAAAGAATGAATAACTTTTATAATTCTTTACCTAGAGGAGCTGTGGGGCTTTTCCTTAGCTTTTCCCTTCCTTCTTTCCTTCCTTTCTTCTTCCCTTCCTTTCTTCCTTCCTTCCTTCCTTCCTTCCTTCCTTCCTTCCTTCCTTCCTTCCTTCCTTCCTTCCTTCCTTCCTTCCTTCCCTCCTTCCTTCTTTCCTTTTGGAACAATGTTTTCAAAGATCTCTCAATTTAAGTAGAAGCTTTCAGGTTTCAGGTCTTGCATAATTCTGACTATACTTTTTGTTGGCTGTTTGTTTATATATTTTATCTTTTACATGGAAGCTCTGAATTTGGTCTCTAACCTTAATCCATAATTCTGATAGGTAATATGTTCCATGTTCTTCTAATTTACTTATGATAGCTCCCTTTATGTCTAGGTCATGTATCCATTTTGACCTTATCTTGGTAAATTGGTAAGATATAGATATATATCTAATTTCTGCCAGCCTTTCTAATTTTTCTGACAATTTAAAAAATTTACCAAATAGTGAGTTTTTATCCCCGAAATTTAAATATTTACATTTGTCAAAAACAAAGTCACTATAATAATTTACTACTGTGTGTTGTATGTCTATTCTGTCCCACTGATCAATCTTTCTATTTCTTAGCCAGTATCATATATAGTACCACCGTATAGTACAGTTTTATATCTGGTACTGCTAAACCTCTTTTCTTACTTTTTTTTCATTCATCACTTTGATATTCTTGATCTTTAGTTCTTACAAATGAGTTTTGTTATTATTTTTCTAACTAAATAAAATAATTTTTGGTAATTTAATTGGGATGGAATTGAATAGGTAGATTAATTTGGGTAGAATTATATTTTTTATTATATTGGCTCTGCCCACACATTTACTGAAGGGAGCCAAAACATCTGATCCAGGAATCAGGCTGGTCCTAGATAAGTTAGCTCCGGGTTTTCCAATGATGTGACCAGTCCAAATTGTCTAGTACTGGTTTTACCTCAGTCTGAACTGTCTCCTCCTGGCTTTCCCATGAGAAGCGGCTGTAAATCAGAGCCTGCCTTATATCAGATCCAGGACTCTGCCCTGTTCTGGGATTCCAGCCAGAAGATGTTAGCTGCCTTTCATGATTATTTACATTTTTAGATACTATTCTTTGGACATTTAGAATTAGCAAGGACATGGTTATCATCAAGGCCTAACTGACATCACTGTCTGGCATCTTGAAACTGAACAAAGCAGTACTAGAAAACTTAGTGACCTGTAATTACCTTCTTTGTTTCATTACTCTATAAAAACCTTGCTTATGGTATCAATAAGTGGATTGCATTGATTAATCTCACCTGGACCATGATTACAAATCACACTTTCACGGTCATGTGTGTCACTCTAGAGCTGGCACAAGAAACCACTTAGTGTTAACCCTACAATTTACAATCAACATTTTCCCAATTATTTAAATCTCACTTTATTTGTATAAAAATATTTAATAATTATGTTCATGTAGTTCCTAGGTTTGTCTTGGCAAGTATACCCCCAAATATTTTATGCTATCTGTGGTTATGTTAAGTAGGATACGTCTTGCTATCTCTTCTTGAAGGGTTTTGTTGGTGATATATAGAAATGCTGATGATTTGTGTGGGTTTATTTTATATCCTGCTAATTTGCTAAATTTATTGTTTCAACTCACTTTTTAGTTGAATCTCTAAAAATTTCTATGTATATCATCATATTATTTGCAAAGACAAGTAGCTTTATTGTGTTATTGACCATTCTGATTCCTTCAATTTCTTTTTTTCTCTTCTTGCTATTGCTAGCATTTCTCTTTTTCAAAATGATACTTTAATTTTTTTTTCTTTTTTGGGGGGGGGGAAAGTAGGGCAATTGGGGTCAAGTGACTTGTCCAAAGTCACATGGCTAGTTTTTGTGGTAAGTGTCTGAGGCTGGATTTGAACTCAGGTCCAACTGACTCCAGGGCGGGTGCTCTATTCATTTCGCCACCTAGATGTCCCTGTTGCTAGCATTTCTAACACAATATTGAATAATATTGGTGATAATGGGCATCCTTGTTCACTCCTGATCTTATTGGAAAGGCTTCTAGATTATCCCCATTTACAGATAATGCTTGTTGATGGTTTTAGGTAGATGCTTCTTATTATCATTACAAAAATCCACTTATACCTATGCTTTTAAGTGTTTTTTAAAAATTTTGTCAAAATCTTTTTCTGCATCTGTTGATATAATCATATGATTTTTGTTACTTTTGTTATTGATATAATCAATTGTGTTAATAGCTTTCCTTACATTAAACCATTCCTGTAATCCTGGTATAAATTCCAGTTAGTCTCAATATATAATATGTTGTAGTTTCCTAGATAGTATTTTATTTAGGAGTTTTGCATCCATATTCATTAGGAAAATTGGTTTATACTTTTCTTTCTATGTTTTTGCTTTTCTTGGTTTAGGTATTAGTGCCAAGTTTGTTTAATAAAAGGAGTTTGGTAGGACTCTTTTGACTATATTCCAAATAATTTGTTTAATATTGGAATTATTTGATCTTTAAATGTTTGGTAGAATTTACTTATAAATATACCTAGTCTTGATGTTTTTTCCTTAGGGAACTCATTCATGACCTGCTCAATTTCTTTTTCTAAAATAGGCTTATTTAGATTCGATTTCCTCTTCTATTAATTCAGGGGTGGGAAACCTGTGTCCAAGTTTTATGAAACAAATCCTTTAATTAAGGGAAATTATTCTGTGAAATTTGGAGTCAAAAGGTCACACCTGAGGAACTAGAAGGCTACATGTGTATTCTTCCTCTTCATTTAAATTGTTAAATTTATTGGAATATAATTAGGCAAAACAACTCCTAATAATTGCTTTGATTTCATTTTCATTAGTGGTATGTTCACCTTTTTCATTTTTAATATTAGCAATTTGGTTTTCTCTATTTTAAAAAATCATATTAACCAGTGGTTTATCTATTTCATTGTTTTTTTTTCACCACAAAACCAACATCTAGATTTATTTATTAATTCGATGGTTTTCTTACATTCTATTTTGTTAATCTCACTTTTTTTTTTTTAGCATTTCTAATTTGGTGTTTAATTGAGGATTTAAAAATTTGTTCTTTTTCTAGTTTTTAAATAGCACATCCAATTTATTGATCTGCTCTTTCTTTATTTTACTGATGTAAGCATTTAGAGATATACATTTTCCTCTGGTTACTGCTTTCACTGCATCCCATAGATTTTGGTAAATTGCTTCATTATTATCATTCTCTTTAATGAAATTATATGTTGTTTCTATGGTTTGTTCTTTAACCCACTCATTCTCTGAGATTAGGGTATTTAGCCTCTAATTAATTTTTAATTTGTGTTTCTGTGATCCTTTAAGGAGGCATTTAATATTTCTCCTTTTCTGCACTTAATTATAAAAATTTTATGTTCTCATTTATATTTAATTTTTGTAAATGTATCATGTACCACTGAGAAAAAGGCATATTCCTTTTTATTCTCATTCAGTTCTCTTCAGACATAAATCATATCTAGCTTATCTAAGATTCTATTCATCTTTTTTACTTCTTTCTTATTTATTTATTTTTGGTTAGATTTATCTAGTTCTGAGAGGGGAAGGTTAAAGTACCCTACTATTATAGTCTTGCTATCTATTTCTGCCTGCAATTAATTTATCTTTTCCTTTAAAAATTTGAATGCTATAGCATTGGATGCATATAGATTTGGTATTGATGTTACTTCATTATCTGTGATGCCTTTTAAAACATAATGTAGTTGCCATGTTTTTCTCTTTTAATCTTTAAATCTAATTAAGCTTTAATTTTGAGATCATGATTGTTCCCCTTCCCACCACGGTTTTTTTTCTGCAGCAGCTAAGGCATAATAAATTCTATTCCATCCCTTTGTTTTTACTCTATGTGGGTCTCTCATTTTTAGGTGTGTTTCTTGTAAACAACATATTGTTGGATTCTGGTTTTTGATTCATATTGTTATCTGTTTCTGTATTATGGGTGAATTCATTCCATTCACATTCAAAGTTATAATTACTGGCTGTATATTTCTATCCATCCTATTTTTCCCTCACTGTTTATCCTTCTCTCCCCCTTTTTTTGCCTTTTCCCTCAGATGTCTAATTTATTTCTGATCACTGCCTCCTTAATTTGTACCCCCTTCCCTTGCCCTCCTATTTTTTAATCCTTTCATCCTTCTAAGAGTCCCTTCCTTATCCTATCACCTCTCCCTTCTATTTCTAAGTTAAGAAAACATTTATACCCTTTTATATGTATGTTATTCCCTCTTTAACCCAATTCTGATGAGAATAAAGTTCTAGCATTACCAGCCCTCCAACTTCTCCTACCTTCCACTGTAACGGTTCTTCCATTCATGCCCCATTCATATGAGATAATTGCTTATTTTACCTCTCCCTGCCCTATTTTATTTTTTAGGTTCATCTTATTATAATCAGCCTAACTAAGTTAATTAACTCAACTAAGCCTTCTATCTATGTGTGTTCTTTTAAACTTCCCAAGTAATGATTCTTGGAGTTACAAATAACATTTTCCCATATAAGAAGTAAACAGTTTGACCTTATTAAATTCTTTCATGCTTACCTTCTTATGTTTTTCCTGATTCTTGCAGGTCAAATTTTCTGTTTAGTTCTATTTTTTTCCTCAAGAATACCTGAAAGTCCTTTAATTCATTAAATACCCATTTTTTTCCTTGAAAGATTGCACTTGACTTTGCTGGATAAGTATTCTTAGTTGCAAATCTAGCTCCTTTGCTCTTCACAATTTCATGTCCCATGCCCTTCAGTCTTTTAATGTAGAAATTAACAAATCTTGTGTTATCTTGACAATAACTCCATGATATGTAAATTGTTTTTAGTTGCTTGTAGCATTTTCTCCTTTACCTGGGAGCTGTAAAAGTTAGCTATAATGTTCCTGTGAGTTTTCATCTTGGAATCTCTTTCAGGTGGTGTTTGGTGTATTTTTTTTCAATTTCTATTTTACCTTCTAGTTCTAAAACTTCAGAGAAAGTTATCATAATACTTTCTTGAAGTATAGTCTGGACTCTTTTTTTGAGCGTGACTTTCAGGTTGTCCAATAATTCTTATATTGTTTCTCCTCCATCTGTTTTCCAAGTCAGTTGCTTTTATGAGATGTTTCACATTCTTTCCTATTTTTCATTGTTTTGATTTTGTTTAATTTTTTCTTAGTGTTTTATGAAATCATTAGCTATAACTTGTCCAATTTTACTTTTACTTTTTATTTTTAATAGTATTTTATTTTTCCAATTATTTGTAAAAAAATTTTAGCATTCATTTTTATAAGATTTTGAGTACAATATTTTTCTCTTTCCCTACTCTCCCTCCTCACTTCCTAAAATAGTAAGCAAGTTGATATAGGTTATATATGTGCAATTGTGTAAAATACATTTTCATATTAGTTACAGTTCTGAAAGAAAAAAAAGGGCTAAAAGAAAACCCCCCACCAAAAAAGTGAAAATAGTATGCTTTGATGTGCAAAGTCCATCAGTTCTTTATCTGGATGTGAATAGCATTTTCCATCCTGAATCCTTTGTACCAATTCTAATTTTTAAGGAGTTATTTTCTTCCATAAGTTTTTGAACCTCTTTTTCTAATGGTTTGACTTTTTCCCCATAGTTTTCTCAATTTTCTTGCATAACTCTTATTTTTTCTACTTTTTCCTCAATCTCTCTTGATTTCTAAAGACCTTTTTGAAAATGTTAAAAATTTCCATATTAGTCATTTTCTACATTAAGGCACAAAGAAAATGAAAGAAAGAAAGAAAGAAAGAAAGAAAGAAAGAAAGAAAGAAAGAAAGAAAGAAAGAAAGAAAGAAAGAAAGAAAGAAAGAAAGAAGGAAGGAAGGAAAGAAAGAAGGAAGGAAGGAAAGAAAGAAAGAAAGAAAGAAAGAAAGAAAGAAAGAAAGAAAGAGAGAAAGAAAAAAAGAAAGAAAGAAAGTGAAAAATAGCATGCTTCAGTCTGTATTCAAACACCATCAGTTTTTTCTCTGGAAGCATATGCTTCATCATTAGTCCTTCGGGATTGTCTTGGATCCTGTATTGCTGAAAATAGCTAAGTCATTCACAATTCTTCATTGAACAATATCGCTGTTACTCTATGCAATGTTCTCCTGGTTCTGTTCACTTTACTATGCATCAGTTCATATATGTCTTTCCAGGTTTTTCTGAAATCATCTTGCTTGTCATTTCTTTTTTTCCCTTTTTATTATTTTTTAGTTTGCATCATTCATTTCCACAAGATTTTGAATTACACATTTTCTCCCCATTTTCCCCCTACCCAGCACCCCAAAACAGTGATCCTACTGAATATCCCCTCCCCCAGTCTGCTCTCTCCCATATCTTCCCCCATCCCCACTCCGACTTTCCAGTAGGGCATGGTGGATCTCTATGCCCCAGTGACTGTATATCTTATTTCCCAGTTACATGTAAAATAATAATAATAATAACAATAATATATTTTAAACATTTTATTTTAAACCTTTGAATTCCAGATTCTTTCCCTATCTCCCTTGTCACCCACCCTTACTGGGAAGATAAGCAACTCAATATAGGTTGTACATGTGTAGTTATGCAAAACATTTCCATAGTGGATATATTGTGAAAGACTGACTATATTTCCCTCCATCCTATCCCACCCCCTACTAGTTCTATTCTCTACTTTGATGCTGTCCCTTTCTGCTTGTCGTTTCTTGTAGCACAATAATATTCTATTATATTCATATACCGCAGCTTGTTTAGCCATTCCCCAGTTGATCTGGATCCCTTTAATTTCCAATTCTTAGCCACTACAAAAAAAGTTGCTATAAATATTTTGGTACAAATAGGTGCTTTTCCCTTTTTTGGATGTCTTTGGGATATAGACCTAGCAGTGGTGTTGCTGAATCAAAAGATATGCATAGACTTATAGCCCTTTGGGGATAGTTTCAAAATGCTCTCCAGAATGGTAGGATCAGTTCACAACTCTACCAACAGCATGTTAGTGTCCCAGTTTTCCTACATTCCCTCCAACATCCAACATTTTTCTTTTTTGGTCATATTAGCCAATCTGATTGGTGTGAAGTGGTACCTCAGAGTTGTTCTAATTTGCATTTCTCTAATCAGTAGTGATTTAAAACATGTTTTCATATGATTATAGATAACCTTAATTTTTTTTTTGCTTTTTGGAGAGCAATTGGGGTTAAGTAACTTGCCCAGGGTCACATGGCTAGGTTTTTGTTTGTGTGTGCGTTAAGTGTCTGAGGCCGGATCCGAACTCAGGTCCTTCTGACTCCAGGGCCAGCGCTCTACTCACTGCGCCACCTAGCAGCCCCCAATAACCTTAATTTCTTTATCTGAAAACTGCCTGTTCATATCCTTCGACCATTTTATCAGTTGGGGAATGACGTGTGTTCTTAGAAATTTTACTCATTCTTTATACTTTAGAAATTAGGCCTTTATCAGAAACACTGGGTGTAAAAATTATTTTTCAGCTTTCTGCTTTCCTTCTAATCTTGGTTGCATTGGTTTTGTTTCTGCAAAACCTTTTTAATTTAATGTAATCAACATTTTCTATTATTTTGCATTTCATAATGTTCTCCGTCTCTTGTTTGGTCAAAAACTCTTCTTTTCTCCATAGATCTGACAGGTAAACTATTCCTTGTTCTCCTAATTTGCTTATGGTTTCATCTCTTGTGTCCAAATTATGTACCCATCTTGACCTTATCTTGATATAAGGTATGAAATGTTGGTCTATGCCACATTATTTTCCAGTTTTTCCAAGAACTCTTTTTGGGCTTGTGACCATTTGACATTTTTTCTTTGAAGCTTTAGAAGTAATTATTTTGACTTCACTGTCTTTACTGAGTTTGAACTCAGATCTTCTCTTTCATTATAGTTAGTAGCTATCTATGGTTGGGTTCTTTCTCTTTTGCTTACTCAGTTTTTAATGGCCTATTTCTTGACTGTCAACTTTATGTTAGAGTTAGATTCTAGGACTGAGGTATGGAGGATAATGTCTCAGGCTTCAGATTTTTTTTTGCTATTGTTTTATGAGTTCTATCTAGGGGCCTTTGACCCCTTGACTTTTCCAGTGTTCTACAGTCCAAAGTCAACTGTGGTCAGTGCTTCTCCTCCTTCAGTCAGCCACTCATTCATCAGCCAGCAGTAAGCAAATTTTGATTTTGTATTGATTTTGTGCAAAGTCTTGTACTAAACATTATATAGTCTAAAAGGAGGGCAAAAAACAAGTTCAAGGCTGGAAAGAACTAATATTCTAGTGAGGGAGACATTCTACATGAATAATGATGTAATATAGGACATATACAGATAGATGGAAGGTCTCCTTTAAGGGAAGGTACAAGTATTGGGCAGGAAAACAGACTTTGTGGTCAGGGGAAATTAAATTATATTGATGGAGACAACATGAAAACATTTACATACTATACATATGTATGTGTATATATGTTTGTGTGTGTGTATATATATACACACACATATATGAAATTGAAGTGATTCTTAGAGGTGATTCTTACATTTGTAGTTGGAGCAAGTAAGACCAGTGGTAGGATGTGGAGGCTAGGAAGGAACATGTTTTAGGTATTTGTCAGTCAATGAATTTGCCAGCAAATGTCACAGGAGTAAAAGATAGAGGAGTCCAGGGAAATGTAAGAAGGTTCTAGGGCTTAAAGGGTGTGAAATGCCAGAGAGGATTTCCTATTTGGCCCTGGAGGTAAAAGGTTGTCATTGAATTTTATCAAGAAGTGGGATAAGATGGTCAGACCAGAACTTTTATGAAAATCACTTTGACAGCTCAATGGAGTATGGTTTGAGACAAGTGTCCAGAATGGTCTCAAATGTCCTACCAGTGGTGAATCAATATAAGGATAACCAGGAAACATTTAGGTTCTATATGAGTTCTCTCTGTCTCTCTAGCTTAGTCTTTCTTTTCCTCTTTGTCTCTTATTCTATGTTTCTCTGTCTCTTTTTATCTCTGTCTCTGTCTGATTGTACATATAAATATAATATATACACATACATACTATAGACCTATATATAAAACAAAACTACCTCTGTGCTAGTCACACAGAAACTTGAGGCAATTATTTTGAGGCATCTATTTATGTTTCATGAAGATATGACTAATTGAATTAAATGTCCATTACATAGATGGGAGCACTGAATTGAAGCTTTTCTGAAATTATTTGGTAGTTTGTATAGCTAAGTGCAACATTAAGGGAATTGGAAGATCTTCCCTGCCCATTAATAGGCACATAGAGCCCTGGCCCAGAGCTAATGAGGCTCTGAGAGTTTCCAATTAAATGCTGGGGCACGAGGATTTTCAATCTCAGTCCACAGCCAATCAGATGCCGAGTCTTTGTAAGTAAGATGAATGCTAGGCTGAGGAGGTTAGTATTTTGCTTTGGACGTTCAATCATGAGAAGGACCTTTTGATTTCCTGGTCAAGACTCTGAGCAGTCGTATGTTCAGAGCCCAATGACTGCTTAGATGTCTGTGCTCCCTCGATCCAGTGATAAATGTAAAGTGTATGATAATATTGCTGTATTCACATGGCTGGAGCCCTGTCTGTTGGTCTTTGTGCTAATATCTCTGCTTGTATTTTCTATACTCACTTCTTTCCCTGTAATTAAGTAGGATTGTTGAGCCCTTTAAAACTGTCTTTCCTTTAGCCAAGCAGATCAAAGAACCTGGCCACCAGGTCATCCTGGATGTTCCAGGGTGCTTGCAGCTACACTAAGGCATAATCACAAGACCAAAGTCACAGGGGAGTCATTTGCTTGATTTCAAATCTGTTCTACCTATGTGAGAAAAAATTACTTTTTTATGGCTGCTGCCATTCCCACAGATAAAATGAAGGAGTCACACTAGAAGCTCTCTAAATTCATTTCTCCCTCAAAATTCTGTCATCTCACCCCTCTTTGTATGGGTATTTGGTGAAGCAGTGCAGCCCTGTGAAGCAAATGGGAATTTGGTCTGAATTCATAGGAACCCATTATGCAGATTTAGGGGTACAGAAGCCCTCAATTTTTCTGAACTGGAATACTATATTCATTCTTGGTACCATATTTGAGCATCAAAAGGGATTAGATTTTCTTCAAGGGACACCAGAAATTATAAGTAGTAATGGTGGTAGTGGTGGTGACAGTGGCATGGATGGGGTTGAGGGTGTGTGTGTGTGTGTGAGGGGGGGGGGGAGGGAGAGGGAGAGGGAGAGAGCAAGAGGGAGAGGGAAAGGGGGAGAGAGGGAGAGAGACAGAGAGACAGAGACAGAGAGAGACAGAGAGAGACAGAGACAGAGAAACAGAGACAGAGACAGAGAGAGAGAACGTTCCTAGGTTGTAGAGAAAAAGTCACATTTCATCTTAATAGAGGTACAAAACTCTTAGGAATTAGAATTCATGTAAAGAGTAATGTATCGTCTTAGGAAAGAGGGAGGAATTCATCATTGGGGGGTGTTTGAGGCAATTCTGGGATCTTCTCCATTGTGTGCTCTTGCTCTAGTAGAGTTTTGGAGTAGGTACCCTCTTCCATCCCTCCCAGTGTTCACAGACTGTTCTAGAGCTCCCCAGCTTGGTATCTCTTCATTAGACCAGAGTCCTAAAGTGAGTTGAGCAATCTAACCCATGGGCAGAGACCATTGAAGAAGAACATGGAAGCCCATGCATCTTGTCTGGAACTTAGAAATCTCTTTCAGAAATTACCCTCTGCCATAAGACCAAGAAAACAAAATGTTCTTTGGTGGGAGAACAAGCACAGGAAAGCTAAGAAGAAGGTTCCAGAATCTGGCAGGATAAAATGGTGCAATCATGGTAGCAAGCCCCACTGCGAAGTGTCTGTGGAGCCAGGGGAGAGCTTTTTCATGGACCCACTGAGCACCACTCAGGAAAATGTCCAGGATGTTGAGGTGCAGGAGTTCAAGGCCAATGTGGAGGAGGAGATACTATCACTTTGTACTGAAGTGTCCTGGGCCAATGGCCCCAGATATCAAAGTGAGTATGGCAGCTTAATGCTGTTTGAGGGCAGTCCTGTAAAGGTGAGGGTGTGGTGGCTAGTGAGACTCAGACATGGATGCCATCCATTCAAGACATTAGTACTCCAAGGTGATTGGGCAAGATTTAGGTTAGAGGTTCAGTGTGTAGGAGGAGAAAGGGACAGAAGGTAGAGCAGTGCCTATCTTCTGGGGCTCAGTCTCAGTATTTGAGGTCACACATTCTTTATAACAAAAACAGATAGGTGGTTAGGATGGATAGGATGATAGACCTGGAGTCAGGAAAAAGATTAGTTCAAATCCAGCCCCAGATATTTACTCCCTGTGGTACCCTGTGTATGGTACTTAACTTCTGCCAACCTCTTTTTCTTCATCTATTAATCCCTTGGTTTGTTGTGGAGGTAAAATGGGATAATATTTATAATGTACCTTGCAAGCGTTAAAGCACTATATAAATACTAGCTGTTGTTGTTGCTGGCCCTTCTCTTTGACCCTTCACCAACAGCATTAGAAGAGGAAGCTGAATGATGAAGGAGAAGATGACATAATGACATAATAAAGGAGATGATGACACTCAACCCAGCCTTGTCACTGAGAACTTTGACTTTTGACTGCTGTGAAGCAGTGAGCTCCCAGTGCAAGAAGTGGCTTCCTTTGGATACCTCCAGCCCTCAGGCAGGACAAGAGACCTTGTCCAGAGGGCACTCTTGGTCCCACTTTCTGCCACCACCAGGAATCTTCTGAGTTGGCCTTGCTGCATCAGGAAGTCAAAGAATTGTACACCAGGGTAGATGCTATGGGGAATGCCATGAATGCTTTATACGAATGTGCCCAATCTGTGCATCAGCTCCTGGAAGCCCAGGTAGAAGGGTGTTGGGGTCATAGAGGGAGATCAGAGGGCAGCCACTAGGGATGAACCAGGCCCAATGCACCATTACACCCCACCTCCAGCCCCTTCCTGTTCTAGCACACAGTATTACCTTTCAAGGCACTCCACTTTCCATTTCCCCAGCCAGAAACATATGCAGAACCCACATACCCTACCATGATTCTACCCCATAGAATGGTTGGAGCAACCAGGAAGCCCTCAGCAAACTGCCTCAGTGCCCAGAGATTGACATTGTCACAGCTCCCCAGCTGTCCCATATACCTATAGTGTAAAACACTGCAGGAAAACACTTGATTGCCAAAGACTGATGACAAAGATTATTACCTAAATACTGACACAGTGATAGACTAACTATGCAATAGGAGACACATTCACTTTTGTAAACAGCCCCTTATAGGAATTTCTTATCATTAACTGTCTATATCTGTTAGAAGGTTTTTTTTCCCCAGTGAGATTGGCAACGTGAGAGGGAGAGAAATTACATTCTTATGAAGTGGACGTTTCATTTTGAGAAAGAGAATTGTCAAGAACTAAATAAATTTCAACTTCTGTGCTTGTAACACCTGGTGTCCTTTCCATGCTTATTATTTCCAGTGTTGTTCTTGTGCTTGGGATTCCCTTGAGTTCAGAGTCTGATTTATTTGGCACCAAGTGCCTTCATTGTTTCCTTTTAGACACACGTTCCTGACCTGAACACATTCCACAGAGCAGATATCCAATGGCCAGTGGTGTGGGGAGAGCAGCTTTGAGTAGAGGGAGCTGGAGCTGGCCCTTCAGCACCACCTTCCCTAAGGTCATAGTTCTTTTCTGGATGTCTTTGACCATCATATAATTGGCCTCCATGACACCTGTGCATTACAGAGTTAAAGAGGAGTTAAAACCATGCCTCTTTGATGACCATATGATGGCATGCTTGGAAAACCCTAGGGAATCAGCAGAGATAATAATTAAGACAAGTAATAGCTTTAGTAACATTGTGGGCTATAAAATTAAAATAGCCTGAATTTCTCTATCTTAATAGCAAAATCCAAGAAGTAATAACATAGCTTGGGAAATCCCATTCTCAATTACTACATGTATAAACCATATGGGATTCATCTACTAAGGCACACAAAAGGTGCATAGATTCCATTATAAAAGTTCTCCTTAAAGAAATAAAGAATAACTCAAATGTCTGGAGGGAGAATCAGTGCTCATTGTTGTGCCCTGCCAATATCATAAAAATGAAAATACTCTTAAAGTTAATTTACGCTTCCTGGACTCTACCAACAAAATGATCAAAAGGACACTTTATGGAATTTGATAAAATAATAACAATATTCTTTTGGAAAAACAAAATATGTAGAATATCAAGGGAAACAATAAAAAGTGATGGGGATAAAGGGGGAATAGCACTTCCCAAATTCAAACCTGATTATGAAGCAGCAGCCATTAAAACCTTCTGGTATTGGTTAAAAAAGAGGCAGGTAGATTAATGTGATAGACTATACATAAGAAATTCAGAAACAATGGAATTCCCAGGGTTTGATAAAGTGGAAAACTGAAAGTAATTTTTTTGTTGTTGTTGTAGGGGGGAAGGCAGGGAAATTGGGGTTAAGTGACTTGCCCAAGGTCACACAGCTAGTAAGTGTCAAGTGTCTGAGGTCAGATTTGAACTCAGGAACTCCTGGTCCCAAGGCTGGTGCTCTATCCACTATGCCACCTAGCTGCCCTGAAAAACCTAAATTATTTAGGAAACAACTCCTCATTTGATAAAAACTGCTGGCAAAACTGGAAAGCAATCTAGCAGAAGAAATCAGGCTTAGACAAACCTCTTACACTATCATCCCAGATACATTCTAAAAGGATATGTGATTTCAATATTAAGGATCATGCTGTTGCAATAGAAGAGAAGCAGACATTTTCCTCCCAGAGAGATGAGTAGGAGATGTATACTTAACCAAAAAGAGACTGGGGCAATCCCAAAAGATAAAATAGATAGCTTTTTTCTAGTTTTGGAATTTTGCCTCTTAGATCCTTTTTCTTGCTTGCTTTTATCTTATTTACTTCTTCCCCTCTTTTTTCCTTTCTCTGTTAGCCAAGTAGAATGTCCTTTCTTCTCTTCTCCTTCAATTTGTTCAGTTTGTGAGTTTTTAAAATACAATTTTCTTTGCTGTTTTTTAGAAATGATTTCTCTCTCATTCTTTTCATTATTTGTCTTCCCTTTCTGTCTATTCTTGACTTTTATTCTTTGACTAATGGCTCTTATACTTTAGTTCTTTATTCATTATGGAATAAACACTTTTGAGGTGCCTTTTGGGGTTCTCTCTTCTGAACAACTTCTGTTATTCACTTGTAGAGCTTGCCCCCACTCCCCTTTGTTCTGTTGTGCCTCACTCTTAGAAATACCAACTCCCAAAGAAGGAAGGAAGGAAAGAAGGAAGGAAGGAGAGAAGGAAGGAAGGAGAGAAGGAAGGAAGGAGAGAAGGAAGGAAGGAAGGAAGGAAGGAAGAAATATTTAACACAGAGAAGATAAAGCCTAGTGACAAGATAGCTATCATTGGGTGCAAAAAGTACTATCACTTGAAAGAGGCAACAGATGTGTTGTGTTTAGCCATAGAGTGGAATTGGGAACAATATACAAGTTTAGATTTCATGCAAGTAAAAAGTGTTGCATTGCTGTTGTTGTTGTTTAAACAATTAAAGCTATATCAACCCGTCATGGGCTGCCTTAGGAAGTGAATGTGAGAATGACTACTTGTAAGGTATGTTGTAGACTGGATTCTCTTTTGGGCATGAATTTCTGAGATATACTCCTACTCTAAATTTCTGTGATATCTACATGTAGTTACATGTTAATTTCTTGATAATAGGCACTGAAAGGGACTTGAATAAATAGAAATGTTTTCTAAAAACAAACAAACAAAAAGAAATACCAACTCCCACGGGTGACAGAAAGGACATTGTCTCATGATAGGATCCTTCTTAGGTCCCTGATTGTACAGTTTGTTAATGACTTTTACCCTTTCTTTGGTCAATTTTCCCCCATCTGTCTCAAAATCTTTCACCTGGGTCCACACCCTCACATTCTTTCAGGTGTCAGTTGTCCCTAGGAGCTCTGATACCCTTTCTGTAAGAAAAGTTGTCTTTCTAAGCACCAAAGTCCTTGATAATACCGATTATCTACCTTTATAGGATAGCTCTACTCTCCCCTAGGAGCATTCATCAGTGGTGTTTCCTTCTACCTACATGACAAGGTTTTCTCTTTTCTGTCCCAATTTTTCAATCCTTCCCTTTTCTTCCTTTCCATTTTTCTTCTTTAGGCTCTCTTCTTCCTGAGATATTACAAGTTATTTTCCCTTCAGCTGTAGCCTTTGACTTGATAAGGGTACATTACCTATTTCCCTCTGACTTCTTCCTCTCCCCATTCTGATATGCTCTCTCATTTTGTGTTAGTCCCATGATGACAGTGGCCTTTTGGCTTTTCCTCCAGCACTGCACTGCATCTCCTGCCTCTGTGCATTTTCACCGGCTGTTTCCCTTGCTTGGAATGCTGTCATCTCCGATTTCTTTCTCCTGGTTTCTCTTACTTATTCCAAGTCCTGGCCACAATCTTATCTTCTACAATAACTAAACCCAATTTATTCTGTATCTCTCTCTTTTTTGTGTTTATTTTAGGTATGTTTATTTGTTGACTTTCTAATTTAAAAAATGCATTTTCAGTTCATTAATCCTTTTATATTTTGCAACTGTATGTTTCAGCAATATAATTTTTCCTCTGTGGCCTGCTTTAACAGAATCCCAAAAGTTTTCATATGTTGCTTCGTCTTTATTGTCTTTCAAATACCTATTAATTGCTTCTGGGATATTTCTTTGACCCACTCATCATTTTGTTGTGAAGTCTCCATACAGATATGCATTTTTTGGTTTGTGCTTCCTGAACTGACTACTACTTTTATTGATTTATGGTTCGTAAAGAATGTTTCCTATTTCTACCTTTTTACACTTATTTGCAATATCTGTGTACTGTAACACAGGGTCTATTTTTGTAAAAAGTTTTATGTAGTTTTGAGATATGTATATCTTAGCAGTCACATTTACAAGACACCCTGTATTTTTAGCTCTAGTTCTCCCACCAATTTGTTACCTTTCATATTTTCCATGTATGTATTTACCTTTTATTCTAAATCTATTAGATTTTTCTATTAGATTTCTCCCAAATGAAGAGAGGGATGTTCAAAGTCTCCTGTTATAATTATATTACTGTCTATGACTTCTTATAATTCAGTTAACTTTTCCTTAATGAATTTAAATGCTAATGCATTTGGAGTATACTAGTTTAATATTTACATTTGTTTGTTGTCTTTTCTTCCTTTAAGAATAATGTAGTTTCCTTGTTTATCTTTTTTATGTTTTAAATTTTTGTTTTTGTTTTGTCTGATAGCATAATTGCAATTCCTACTTTTTTGGATTTATTTGATACATAGTAAATTCTGTTCCAGTACCTCATTTTTATTCTGTGGATATCTTTGCTTTTTAGGTGTGGTTTTTTGAAAGAAATAGATTGCGGGCTTTTGTTTTCTTATATTTTCTTATACTTCCTTTTTATAGAATTTTTAATCCATTTACATTTAGAGCCATGAGTTGTAGGTCTATATTTTCTTTCATTTCTTTCAATTTTTTTTTTTTCTGAATTAGGATTCTTTTTGTTCTTCTTCTTTAAAGACAGTACTTTGTCTCTTTGGTTATTTTTGCTTAAACTACTTTAATCTAACCCAATTCTCAATTCCCATATGCTGTCTTCCTCTCAAGGAAAGCCTATAGGCCCACCCAACTTCCCTGCTTTTCAACCTTTCTTTAGTTTTGGAGTTTTACTTAACTTCTTTCTTTCTTTCTTTCTTATTTTAATTATCCAATTCTTCATCCCTTATTTTCTCTCAGTTAAGCAGTCACGAACAGTCTCTCTTTTTTGCCTGTGTCTTTGATTGTGAAGTCCATTACTGTCCCCTTCCTTCTCCATCAGTATTTTCTTCATAATTTGCCATGAAACCCGTTCTGAGTCCATGCCCTCTCACCCTTCTGAATAACTGTTGTCCCTAGGAGCTTTGATCCCCTTCTCTCAAAGCAAATGCTGTCCATGTAGGCACAACATTTTCTCAGAAGAAATGATCTTTTTAAGTACCAAATTGTTGCAGATTATGTCTTAAATGTAATAGCTCTTTATCAACCTCATTCTTGACCTCTCTGCAACGTTTGACAGGGTCAATCAACGTCTTTTCGATACTGTCTTCTCTCCAGGTTTTTGTGACACTGCTTTTAGTTTTTTGGTTTTCTTCCTACCTGTCTGCTTCCAGATTAAAGAAAGCTCCTTTGTCTTTTTGTATAGGAACATAAGGGGTCCTCACTCAATCCCTTGGACCCTTTTTTTCTCCTATAGCATATTACTCCACTAAGCTAGATTCAGTAGCTGCAGGGCTCCACCCTGCATCCTCAGGTCAGAAGCTGCTGCCCTTTTAGTTGAAAAGGCATTTGATTTGGTTTTAGGGGCCCCACTTGTAGTGCAGTGCGCCCCATGAGTTTGAAGCTCTCTTGTTGAGACATCACACTCAAGCTTTCTCTGATCAGAGACATGCTAGATATGAAGTGACTTTACTGGACAAAGAAAATGTGGCCCCAAAGTTCTGTTTGGTTCTTAACTTGGCCACATTATTCCCTGATATATCTACCTCAGGGGAGCCTCTCCATGACTATTCCCCTTGTGGCTGAGAGGCACCCCTTCTCATGATACCCCCTTGTAGAACCCTGTCCCTATATATTGATGTTTCCTGTTTTATGAATGATGGCATTTGCCATGTAGATGCTGCCATGGTCTCTGACCATGACACTGTTTGGGCAGCCTCTCTACCACCTAATCTCAGAACCAAAGTGCCCAATTGATTGTGTTTACACAAGCTGGCAGTCTGACCTCCAGACAAATGTAACTGTCTACACTGACTTTCACTATGCCTTTGGAGTTCGTCATGTTGTTGGAGGATTTCTTGACTTCCAGTAGGATCATTGCAAATGCACAATACATCAGTGAACTCCTATCTGTCCTATGCCTTAATAGTTCTCTGGTTCTTGTCTATAGTCCTGCCTACATGAATGGAACTGACCCTGTTTTAAGCGGTAACAATCTTATTGACATTGCTGCAAAACTTGCTGCCCTTGAGGGCCCAGCATGTGTGTTTCATCTTTCTGCTTCTATCTGAAGCAGAACATTATCTATGTTGACCTTTCTCTGTCTTACAATGACTCTGAAACTGCAAAGTGGAAACAAGCAGCTATCTGGTGTCTGGGTGGCTGTGGAGGGCCAACCACTCCTCCCTCAGAGTTTTTATCACCAGGTATGTCTGTCTGTCCATAAGGGAGGCCATCTTGGGGCACAAGGGATTGTTGATATTGTTAGAAGGGTGTGGATCACCCCCAGCAGTACCCCTGTTGCCATCTGTATTTGTGTCTCCTGTCCTCTTGTCTACATGCATTCCATGTCATTGCTTTGGCAGCTGTCCCCTAACTTATACTCCTTTTGAGCATTTACAGATTGATTTAATATACCTGCCTAAGTCTGACCACTATAAACTCTGCCTTATTGTCATCGACAATAATTGTCAATCAACACTTGTTGGGTCAAAGCATTTCCTGGTTTTAAGGCCATAAGAAGTTTCATGGCTAAAATTATTCTACAAGAAATTGTGCCCTGGCTTGGCCTCCTGCCATTGATTCTGAAAGTGTCATTTCACTGACATGATTCTCTCACAGATTTATTCCTGTTGTGAAGTGATGCCCAGGTTTCATACTTCTTATCACCCCTAGAATTCTAGCCAAGTTGAACATATGAATAAAGAACTTAAGATCAGCACTGGCAAATTATGCCCTGAGCCCACCTTAAATGGTCTGAAGAACTCCCCCTTGCTTTATTTCATCTGCAGAACAGACCAGGGAGGGAATTCTATCTTTCTCATTTTGAAATGGTTTTTGCTCTTACAAAGGCAAAACCTTTCTCCCCAGTATACACATCGATGTGCATCATCACTTGTAGGAGATACTTCTGTTGCTTCTTATATACATGTTGAGGGAACTTTATAATGTGGAGGCTATGGTACAAACTGGTCCTTGGACTTTTCATTACATGATTTTCACTCTGGAGATAAGGTCTACATCATGCATTTCCAGCAGACCAGTGAACTCAACCTGCCTGGGAAGACCCATTCCAAGCACTGCTGACCACCCCAGCTTCAATCAAGATCAGAGAAAAAGACTCTTGGATGCACTGTGCTCATATAAAACTTGCTCCTATTGTTTTACGTGAGAGAAATGCATCCAAAAATCTTTTTGTTTTGCTTTTCCTTTATACCATTGCCTGGTGTTTCTTCTTCTCCAGTTGATATAAAGAATAAAAAATTGACAACTATGGGAAAACGGACTCTTTTCATAATGCCTTTCGCTTTATGCCTCACAATCATATTTACCATATGTTTAAAAGCTTGCTCATTTCCTTGTTGCTGCTTAATTCTAGTGTTATTACTGATAGCTCTTTCCAAATTCTGCTCCTCCCTGGAGGACTAGAAGAGACTCAATACTATTGGTAAACTTTATGGTGATAGGGAGCATGCTTTGTGTCCTCTTAGAGCAACTGAGTCCTGTGAATTCTGCCTTTGCCTATAGATTGACCATCCCCACTCCACCCCTCCAGGATCAAAGGAGGGAACTGTGAGAAGCAGGCTGGCTGCATTTTGTGAACAGCCACCATTTTGAGGCTTCTTCCTCTAGATCACCTGATTTGGGGGGATTCCACTTATTCTCCTCCCAACTTGGAAAGTCCCTATTCTTTCCTCCAATGAGAAATCAGATGACCTAATCCTATGTCCTGTTTATTATTTTCTCTTAATGTATAAAAATCAGTGCAAAATCTGGATTCGGGGTCTTTGTGCCTGCTGAGGGTCTTGTCATGCAGTTTTTCCTACTTAGCTTGCTAATATATCGCTTAAGCTGGAATCTGTCTCCTCAGTTATTATAAATACACTTACGACATCCTAAACGCCTCATTCTCTCTTACCCTTCACCCCACCAATCCAATCTGTTGCCAAGGCCTGTTGATTCCACTTCCACAATCGCTTTAGACATTCCCACCACATTGTTACAGATCCTCATCACCTCATGACTAGGATATTGCAATAGTTTGCTGGTTGTTCTCCCTATCTTAAGTCTCTTTCCCACTCTGGTCTAGATACCACTCGGCTGCAAAATTGATTTAACAAAGTGTAGGTTTTACCATTTCAGTCTCCTTCTTAATTACAAAAAATGCCGGGGCTCCTATAACCTCCAGATCAAATACAGAATTTCTATTTTTCTTTTAAAGCCTTTCATAACCTCACCCCTTCCAACCTTTCCATTCTTCTTACTCTTTCTTCCCTTCTTCATACTTTGAGATCTGGTGACATTGCCTCCTTGTCGTTTCTCATTGCTGACTCTCCATCTCCTGACACCATGAATTTTCCTTGGCAGTCTTCCATGCATAGATAGCTCTGGCTCCTGGCTCCCTTCAAGTGTCAGTTAAAACCTCACCTTTTATAAGAACGCTTTCCCAGTCCCCCTTAATGTTAGTGCCTTCCTTCTGAGATTACATCCAATTTACCCTATATAGCATAATTATTTGCATGTTACCTCTTCCATTAAAATGTAAGCTCCTTGAGGGCAGGAACTGGGTTTCCCCCCTCTTTTCTTTGTATTCCTAGAATTTATCACAGCCAGGCACTTAATACATGCTTTTTGTCTTGACTTTCCTCCACCAACCTACTCCCTTTTTTACTTTTACATTTCAAATAATATTTTGTCTATACCTGTCCTATGTAGTTCCTGGAAACTGACTTCTATCACAGAGATAAAAAAGAGAGATGTGTCCATTTTTAGCACAATATTCTATCATATGTGAGTGAAAAGGTCAGATTATTTACTCCTTCTCCCTCTTTACTTTTGAACTGATGGCCTCAGGGCAGTATTACTACCTTTTACTCAAACATTTAATGTTTATATATATATATATACACATATATATATACACACATATATACATACAGAGATATGCATATGCACACACACATATACATACACACACACACACACACACACACACACATATACAGTCCTGGGAGTCCTGAGACCAGAAACATGATCAGTATTCCATATATATATTTGAGAACACTGTTGATCCCTGCTTTTGTCTATTAAGCTCTCTCCATACAGCTTGTTCAACATAGCTCATCTGTAATTTTTCTCATTTATTTATTGTGTTCTGATAGTAGCTAGTTACTTATTCCTCCCTGATTTCTCCTGTCTCAGAGTATTTAAGTACTCTTTCTCATCTTTGCATATTAAAATTCTTCTCTTCATTCAAGGCCTAATTAAAATTCTGCCAATTGCATCAAAAGCCCTCCTTTAATGTCTCTTACCTCAAGATTATACCTCTTCTCTGAGATCTCCTCTGTACTTTATCATTAAGTCGTGGTATGTCTTATCCCTCCCAACTAGATTATGCATTGCTCATGCATAGACCATAGTTTTTGTCTTTTTGTGTTTATTTCAGTGGGGATCTAGTAGCTACTGCATAAATTTGCTGAACTAAAAAATATCATTCTACTACTTAGATGCATAGAATCATAGGACTAAATGTCTAGAGAGGTAAGGATGTCAGAGGCCATCTGGTCCACCCCCACCCATTTAGAGGCAACATTAAACTCAGGTCTTCTGACTCCAGAGTCAGGGTTCGTTTAACTGTGCTATACCATTGGTTGGCAGAATCTTCTGAAGGTTATTTGGCAAGGTTAGGAGAGCATATCTCACCATACAACCTCTGGGTTATTTCTGCTTAGATTGCCTATTTTGGTCATGAACAAGATATTATAAAAATGAAGTACCACCATAATGTATGATCTACCTTCTACATTAACACTAATGAAGAACTTCAAAGAGGAACAGGAGTGAAAAAGATGCCATCAAGGAAATGTGTGATGGGAAGAGAATATTACTTGATATGTGGTGAAGGTGAGGGATGATAGGCCAAGTACTCCACTGATAATCCTTGAAATATCAAGAGAAGGAAAAGAGAGCCCCAAGCATGTTAAGTGAATTTATGGAGAATATGGGTAAGAATCATCTAGGAAGGGCAGTCATGGACAGGTTGTGATCTACATAGTTGAAGGGAACATGTAAATTGAATATTTGAGAGAATTATTAGGTAGATGATGTTGCTACCCAAGTGATCTCTAAAAACATAACATAATGGAACCAATGTCACAGGTGTCCATGACTCATTTCAGCAGATGAGTTTTTCAGGGGATGGGATGAAACTGGGGGGTGGCAAGAGTGACCTTACTGGACTGTCAGAGTCGGACCCTAGTGCTTAGATGGTAGGTTCATTGTGGGGAAAAAAGGGTCTAGTTTTTTTAGAGCTTGCTTGTTTTTCTTTCTCTATTCCCATATGATCCTTCCAGTTTACAGATAATGTAAATTCTTTTCTGTGAACATGTGAGAATCTTGGGAAAATAAGTAGTAGTCTGAAATAGTTTTTAAATTGATTTCTTTTCCAGAGTCTGGTTGTCTGGTGGAGTTATGTGAGTATGATGGATCTTCCCAAGAACTTGACCATTTGGGAAAGAATAACTTACATCAACTTCTAATGGCTAATTTTTGAGTCCTAGAGGTCATAACTTCTTCCATTTGGAAATCAATTTGCTCAGTGGATTTTACTGAGTGTATCATATATATAGGGCCCTGAAATATGTACAGAGGTAAGTAGGATGGCTCTTGTTATGTTAGAGCTTGCAATATGGGAGAGGAGATTTGGCAATGACTATAAAATACTAGTGAGAATGAACCAACATGGGTGTAAAAAAGATAGTGAGGCCCTATGTTGGTCAGTACAAAGGACTTCATTGTTAGTCAGGAAGGTAGGCCAGGACCTTGACTTTTTGACTTCTGTTGTTCTGGTTCAGTTTCACTTACATGTCACTTGGGAAGGGTCTTGGAAGTGAAATGGGCTTTTAAACCTCAGAATCCACATGCTTCTTGTGGTAGGTTTTTCCATAGTATCTGAAATGGGATTGAAAACACAGGGATCCCATCAAGGGATAGATTGGATTTGTAGGAAATTTTCTTATTTTAAGGCAGGTAATTATCTGGGACTATAAGCTTCCAAACAGCACCAAATAGGTTAGAAATATTTAACCTTAGCCTAGGGTAGACTAGTTGGCTTTTATCAGCTGCTCTTAGCCATGTACTGATTCTAAATCTCTCCTAAGGATTATAGAGATGTGAGTCCATCCTGACTAGGGAGAGACTTTCTAATCACTACACTTTAGTAGATATCCCCAAAGAATTGAAGCCCTCAAAAGATACTATATTGGCAGCCACAAGAGCAGTGGATATGTCTATTGATGACGGGTCAAGAAGATGCAACCAGAAGAGAGTGTGATGATCTAAAGAAATGAAGAGGTATACATTTCCCTGCATTCCCTGATGTTTGATCTCTATGCATATTTCCTGGTCACATATGTTCCATTTATATGTCCTTGGCCACTCATGGTTTAGCACTGATTTTCTATTTTTACTTTGTTATGTTATCTTTCGTTTTGAACCAATGTTTCCTCTGGCTGAAAGGTAAAAGTAAACCTATCCATGAGGATATGTAATGAGATATGATTTTGAGTGACCTAGAGAGTGTCTTGAATCTGGGGGCCCACAAGATAAAGATGCTGATAATGGGGGTTGAAGGTGAAAAAGCCATTTGATGGCTTCCTTTTACTTGCTAATTAGGTGCTAAATTCTGTTATTTCTATACCACTAAAGGAATGTAAAGTAACATCTAAATCTTAGCACTCTAGGGCAGAGCTCCTGTTGCCCAGCCTAGTTAGAGTTCTGCCTAAAAAGCTCACAAGGCAAAAGACTTCACAAGTCTCATCTAAGAATTACCTCAGAGTTTCTTAGTGTGAACCTAAAATTTGGACAGCACAGTGCTAGGTGCAGCAAGAGATATGAAGGACCTTGTCTACATCTCCCCAGCTGGATTATTAGTGTCTTAAGGACAACATAGCCATTTACATATGAAACAAAAAAAGGATGATAAAGAACTATGAATTATCAATGATCAATTGTCAATATTTTTGGGAGAGGAGAGCCTCCTATCTGATGCTAGAGCCCAGAGCATACCAGCCGGTAAGTCTCCCACACTTCTAAGGTCATCAGAACCTTTGGACTGGGCCATGTTGAAGGTTAATGAGTTCAAATTCAAAGACAACACAAGCAGATGTTTGCAAAAACACAGACATTTGAACTTTAATAAATTATAAAATTTAAAGGATCAACTCTGTATATACATGTTGTTCTACTGAGAATGGGTATTGGTGGCAGTTACCTGTAAGCCGTGGGTACTGTAATCTCTTGTCCTGCAGGACAAGGATTTTGCCCAAATGGGCAAAGGCTGTGCGTCAAATGTGAGTAAATAATAAATGTATGACATGATTCAGTCCCTGGACCCCCTGCAAGCCTGATTGGGGGAGCACCATTTGTATTGTATGTGCAAACTGTCTGAAACACTGACGCTTAGGTCAGATCCTGGAAACCTAGAGCTTGTCTAGGAGGAAGAGTGGAGCTAACACTCAGATCATTCACCCGAAGGTGAGCACCAATGAGAAGCAGACAGAACACCCTGACAGGCCGGGGTAACTCCCTCAGCTGTGGTGCCAACAGGTTCCATGGAAAGCCAAAGTGAAGAGGACCAAATACCTTCAAGATCATTTGTGTCTGACAGGGTCTAAGGTTCTCAGCTAGAGAATGGATCCTCTCTTCAGGCACCCTGCCCAGCCAGGGACTCTTTCACTGCTTAGCACCAGGATCCTCCTGAATTTCTGGGGCTGAGGCCCAGCATCTTCAGGACTTGTTTGCAATTCTAAGACAGTCATGGAAGAATTGGGATGTGAGTCCCTAGAGTGTTCCCCCCCAGCCTGCTGTGAGGGGTGGGCAATGGTTACATATACCAGCCTTCCTGGTCCTCAGCACTGACCCATCTCCTCCCATTTTCTAGAGCCCTCACATACTATCATTCTGACACTGAGGCCTAGATCTGAAAGCAGAACTCATCAGAACTCTTTCACTTTCTTTTTAGACTGACTGCAATGCTTGCTTGTTCAGTCTTGCCCATTATGAGGAGGCTGTGTGCTCAGCATGAAGAGTAAAAGCCTCTTAGAGACCAGGTCTCTAAGCTTCACCTCAGTAGGACCTTTCTCAGTGTCCAATGCTTTGGGATGCCACTTGTGAAATGGAACTGTAACCACTTGGCTTTCCCATCTATGCAAACACCTACCTGAGGGTATGTCCTGTGGGTAATAAAACTAGATTAGAGCTCAAATAGATAGGGTCATTCAATGAGCTCATTTCAGCTGTTATGTCCTCCCACAATGTACACAAGATCCCAGATGAGGTGGGAGTAAAGGGTCTAAAATGTATCCCCCTTGTTTTCTGATTCTACAAATACCTCCTTATTCTTGGCAATCAAAATAAATGGCACTGAGATGGGCAACTTATTTTTGGAGATGTTTTGAGTTGAGGACTATAAATATTGCTTTAAAAATAGAAAAATGTGATAGAAAATGCTTCCCAATGTATCACTAATATTCTTTTTTTTAAAGAAATCCTTTTACCCAAAATAGCAGTTTTCCTGGTCCCTAAACACTATTAGGCTTCTAATATGTCAGCAAGATTCCTAGATTCCTTATCCTGCTGATAACTCTCTTACCAACATATATACTTTTCCCTATTTAAAATCACATGGTCTCTATTTTCTCTGATCTCAGAAAATGGGCTGGCCATCATTCTGGCACCTCTGGATGTGAGCAGCGCTGGTCACATTGGAAAACACGCGGAAAGCCAAAGGTCTCAATTCAGGGAGAGATGCTAGGGAAAAAGCCTATTCCCCAATGGGAAAGTCCAGCCCTGAGCCAGCTGCCCATTTTGTTTATAGCATCCACTGAGTCCGCACACTGTTCCTCACAATAGGCCCTAAATGGCCACCTGGGTGCACTTAGTCTGCACTAAGGCAGTCACTTAACCTCTCCCCCTGGGAGCTTCAGTAGAAAGAGTGCTAGGAATGGAGTTGGGAGATCTAGGTTTGAATTCTGACTCCGCTAATGTCTAGTCATGTGACTTTGGACAAACCACTTCCCCTTTCTGGATCCCACTTTCCCAATGAGTAAGATGTAGAGAATAAAAATTGTACTACCTGATTCTCAAAGAGAGAGTGAGGACCAGATGAGAGGATAAAGAGCAGTGCACTAGTAAAGTAGGAACCACACTATTACCTGCCAGAAGGCAAGGGCCAAGCCAAATATCTCGAAGTCTCTTGAAAGTTTGAGGTTCTTTGTTCTCCCTTTGATAGACAGCACAGGAAGAGATCAGTGACCAGACACCTCTTTCTGCCATGTGGCACTGCCCAGATACCAGGGCCTGAGAGTCTTTGAATTTTTTTGTGCCAAAAGCAGAAAGGTGGGCAGTTAAAAGTAGGCACTAGATACAGCTTAGCCTGAAGGAAACTTACTTGGTTCCAACTGGTGATATTCTTGGATGAAGAGGAGGAGCAGACCCAGTGATTTTTTCTGAAACCCTGGGCCCTGCCCCTCATTTTCTTGGAAGTGACCGTTAGAATGTATAGATGCTGAGTTCGTTTGAAGATACTCATTGTCCAGTAAGAAAACAATTCTGCAGTTTTCGAGGGCGTGGGGGATTAAGCTTCATTTAAAAAAGAATTTCAATGCAATAAAAATTAGAGCTTTCAAAGGATCCCTTTGTCCCTAAGGACCATGTGACCGGGAACTACATGAACAGGACTGAAAAACACTTTACAGAAGTGAATTCCATTAGGACAAACTAAAGACAATGGAAAAGAGTGGATCCCAAATTGGATTATCTGGAATCTGTAGCAGGACAGAATCAATGTAATTAATGGTCCACTGTTAATTCTTTTCATCATACAATGAAGGGCAAGAATAAATATGGCCTCTCTCCAGGAGGGGCCACATTCTATGACTATTTTTCCTTCTGTTTAAACAATAAACTCTTTTTGCATTAATACCAAGAAATGATTCCACTTTTTCTTTTCACCCTAAGTATGTCAACCTCTTCTCCCCAGAGCTTTGCCACCCACCTGTCCAGTAAAAGAAATAAGTACCTCACTTAATCTGTAACTGTTGGGGCAAACTTGGTGTTTTCCCTTTCAGTGGTCTGGCTCCCAGAGCTACCATCATATGGAATGTTGAGAGTAAGATGGGGGCAGCTGTCAAGAGAACCTTGGGCTATGCCCCCTTTAGGGTACATGAAGGTGGGGGGGTAGGACCAAAGAAAAATGACCTATCATCAGGGGTCACTTTGGGCAGGCATGGATCACATACTCAGGATAAATGACCCAACCTCCCCTGAGCAAAAAACTGGGTGTGAGAAGGATGCCCTTGTTTGAAAGGGCAGTTCCTGACTCCTACCACTGATGGAGGACAAAGGTCTTGGCACATATTTTTTTGTTGTTGTTGATAAAGCACCATTGATTTGTAAACAGGATGTGTCTAGTCATACTCCCCAACAAGGAAATCTAGAAAAAGACAAAATAAGAGAAATACTAAACTTACTCTTACTTCCCCTTGGCCATAAAAATGGGGATGCATAACTTTGGGGGAGACTGGGACAAATAATTATTCCATGAATATTTATGGACTGCTAAAGTCAGTGGAGGGGACCTGGATGAGTTTTCATTTAGGGGTGGAGACCAAAGTTGAAGTGGTGCTCATGCCATCCTCTCAGCACCTTTTGAACTGTCTTCTTGCTCGCCCTAACGAAGGAAGCTGGGGTACATCGATCTCCTGTAAAAACACATCTGGCAGGACTCTCAATCTTGACTAACAAACTACAATATTTCCATTTGCCTTTATCTTACTGTTCCAGAGGGTTAACCCCAAGTAGCAGAAGAGAGTGTAGTATATAGGGGATACGAAATGGCAGTAAGGAAACCAGCATGTTAGTCCTGCTCTGCCACTATCTAGTTGAGTGATCATGGCCCTTGGTTTCCTCATGTGCAGCACCATGTCAAACAACCTCTAAGCTCTTGACCTCTATTCTAGCATTCTATGACATCTGGTTTGAATATTTCTGTACAAAGGGAACCACTGCACTGTTCTTTGGCAGAGCTTGGTGGAGAGATCTTACCATGGGATAGCAGAGAAAAGGTTTTTATACCTCTCCACCTCCCTTTGCTGGCTCTGCTGTGGCTGGAGAAGAAGTCATTACTGTAGCAAGGTTGCTAAGGGAATTACCATGGGGAGGGGACATTTTTTTTCTCCAGCAATCTATGAACTTCTGTGCATGTGTGTTAGTTTAAAATTTTTTGCTACTTGCTGGTTAGAGATGGTATTGGTTTGAAGTCAATGAACCTGGCTTTGAATCTTGTCTTTTCTACTTCCAAGTTATGTGGCCTTGGATAAGTCACCTATCTTCTCTGATCTTCAGTTTCATCATCTATAAATGGTAAGCATTAGAATAGATCATCTCTAGGACCCCTTCCATTTCTAAATACAAGGACCCAGCAATCCATCATTGCCTCTCAAATGTGTCTTCACCTCTCAAAAGGTGAAACTCAAATGGAAAGAGAATTTGGCGAGGCATTTTAGGAGCTGACTAATCCTGAGATCAAGAACTAAGGGAATGCTACTGGGCCTAGGGGCAGCTCTGCCCTCTCTGCAGTGGAATTTTTATGGCCTGGGATTCTTTCCAAGAACTCCCCTAACCCAGCTCTATTTTCTCTTGGTTTTAGATCCATTCTGTTAAAGCCTGGTGAATATCGTGTTTAAACAGCAGCCCTCCCAAGGGTATCCCCAGGCTCTGTGCCCTTTGCTACATCCACAGGAATGTCAGATAACTAAGCAGGAGGTTTCTCTGACTCTGCATTCCCCACTATCATGGAAACCGACCTTTGCCACCTTCTTTCTCTTTTTCAGTCTTTTAGAATTGGGCATTTCTGCCATAGCACCACTCCCCCTCATTTCTAGGATGGGCCTTATTACGATCCTGCCAGTTACATCTCTCCAAGAGGAAAAAATATGCTACTGATGGCATCTTTCTGATTTATTAGAACCTTCCGAGCATCTCTCTCTTCCATTTCTCAGCAATGAGCTCTTGGATCCTCTGATTCTTGGTCCTTTCATATGGGGTCCTTTTATGTGGGATGAGGTTGGGCTGCTGGACTTCATCATCTGGGCCTTGAACCTTGTAGGGTGTGTCTACAGCATTGATGTCCGGATGTTCCTCCTCTGTGATATTGGATCCCATGTCACTAGTGGGAGTCACTGGGGGGTGTGCCAGAGATGGTTGTACCTCTGGAGGGGTTGGAAGTGTTGGGAGCAGCACCTCAATGTCATTGTTTCTTCCAGGGGTTGGCTCAGTCCCGTTGTCATCCGTGATGTTACTGTAGAGGTTACAGGACTTGCAACAGAGCTGCTTATAGCCCGGGATGGAGCAGTATCGAGACAGGACTTCCATCCGGCAGAACATTGACTTGTCCCCTTGACAGTGTCCTTCTGAAAGAGAAAAGCAGGATAGATAACCACACCAGGAAAACAACATGCATGGATTTCTGACTAATTATCTAGGCTTCAGGCCATACCTTATATTGTTAACAGAATGGTGGAGTGACAGCTGAAATGTACTTAGCTACACAGTGCCTGAGAAGGTTTCCCCAGAATATTGAATGTTAGTAATTTGGAGGTCCTTAAATAGGGGTTCTTAACTTAGGGTCTGTAAATTTGTTTTCTGAAAAGTATTTTGATAACTTTATTTCGATGCAACTAATTTCCTTTGTAATCCTATGCCTTTTTTTTAAAGCTCTTGGGGTTAAGTGACTTGCCCAAAGTCACAGTTAGTAAGTGTCTGAGGCCAAATTTGAACTCAGGTCCTCCTGACTCCAGGGCCAGTGTCCTATCCACAGTACCATGTAGTTGCCCCAATCCTATGCCTTTTTGAATGAAAGCTTGATTGTGAGAAGAGATTTTCAGGCTTCCCCAGACTGGCAAAAGGGTTTAGAACTCTTGCCCTATAATGACCATCCTTATGGCCTTCCTCAATGGCTGGATATGAGAGGTGAGTGAGAAACAGTCCCAATCGCAGTCTGAAGACCTGAGTCTGAATCTTGGGTCTCACACTTTTAGGTGTTTGATCCAGAGCAAGTCACTTTCCTCCCCTTACATACGGGGATGGTACTTGTACAAGGTGACTGTGACCAGAGTGCTGTGTAAACTCTGAAAAGCTACAGAAATCTTCAGTAGTGGTTTATTTTCTGAAAAGGTTGTCTTGGCTGCCCCAGACTTGCAGCCATGGAGCATGGTGACCAGTAGCCCAGTGGGGCCTCTCCCAGCCCAGGTCTATCTGTGATGTGGTAAAAGTAGGCAGCCAATGGAACACCGTGAACTTGTGAAGGGGGTATCCTCAGATGACTTCTTCATGCCCAGCTATGCTGACTCAACCCTGCACTTGGTATTCCTTCTCCAAGGGGTTCTGTTTGCTATCCTATGTCTCCTCTCAGTTTGTGTACCTCAGCACTAATTTCTCTACTAAGAAAAGTCATTACTGTCTTGAGAAGTCAATGCAGCATAAGAATAGAATGAGTGGTCCTGGGGTTTTAAGACCTGGTTTTTGAACTTGGTGTGACTACGTCTCTAGATGTCACCTTGGATCCTTTCCCACTTCTAAGGCTGTTTCCTTGCTGCAAAATGGCTCCTGGCAAAACACCTGATCCCTCCACTACCTTGCTTTAGGCTGCTTTGGGGGCTAGCATAAGACAATATTGCCAGTGGTTGGATAGATGGGTAGGGCAATCTCCATCTAGAGGAAATCCCATCTATTGGAGGATGCTCACTAAGCATCTGAGAGAATAGATAGGGCTCCATGTTCAACAAGTCCCTGAGGCATATCATGCTTGGGGCTATGAGGGTCACTGTCATTGTCCTTAGGGTTACTATTCTTCAATACTCACTAACCAAAACCCAAGTGGTTTAGAAATCCCAGGATGCAAATTGCTTCTTAAGTCAGGTCTTCATTATGTAAGTAGCTGACCCAAAAAGACAATTCACTCCTGAGTAATTTATATTTGTTCTGGGAATGAATCATACTCAATGGGCAAGAGACTTACCAGTGAGGTCATAGCCCCAAACCTCTGATCCACTGTGGACCTAGCCTCTACCTGGAGACCCCCATTGATGACTGAACTCATCACCTTGTAAGTAGACTCTTTGGTTTTCAGAGGGCTGCAGTCTATTCCTTATAGCCTTTACTAGCTGGTCCCAATTCTTTTCGTGAAGCCCCTCAGAGAAGGGTGAACCATCTGATTTTTCACAGCCCTTTAAAGATTTAGGTTCAGGGCAGCTAGGTGGCACAGCGAATAGAGCACCAGCTCTGGAGTCAGGAGGACCTGAGTTCAAATCCAACCTCAGATGCTTGACATACTTACTAGCTGTATGACTTTGGGCAAGTAACTTAACCCCAATTGCCCTCCAAAAAGCAAAAAAAAAAAAAAAAAGATTTAGGTTGACCGTCATGTCCCAATGCCTAGTGTCTGTTCTCCTTGAACTTAACTTTACTTGTTTCTAATTTAAATCAATAACACTTAAGCACCTACCACATTTAAGGCTCAAGAGTTACAAATATGAATTCAGATATGACTATCACCCTTGAGCTCAATATAACATGTTTTCAATTCTCTGCTCAACTATTTTGGACATCTTCTTCCAGACACTTCCCAACTTGTCAGCAGCCTTCCTAGGCTGGTAGCCAGAACCAGCCACGCTTTCCCAGCTTTGGTGTGACAAGTACAGAACAGACAGTACTACCTACCGCCTTCTCTAATCTACACATTGTCCATCTTTTAACAGAGCCTTCCTGACACCTTTTGCTCCTTTGACTTCTTTGCCTTCTTTAGGAAGGCAACGCACCATAGTGAATAGAATGCTAGATCAGGAAGACCCAGGTTTAAATCTCATCTCATGCACTTATTAGCTATGTGACCCTGGGAAAGTCACCTAATCTCCTGTGCCTCATTTTCCTCATCTGCAGAATGAAAGGGTTGGACACTTTTCCAAGTCTAAAATTGGTCCTGTTCCTCCTGATCCTCCTCCAGGTCACTTAGGGTCTCATTCACTAGTCTCTCTTTCCTCCCACATCCCATCTGTGCCCTTTGTCCTCAGACCCTCTTTCTCTTTTGCCATCTCAGTGACTCCCATAGCTCCAATTTTCAACTCTACAAAGATTGCTCCTAAATGTACATGGGATGGTAGTGGAAGGGACCTAAGAGATCACCTACTTTGACCCTCTCATTTTGAGGTGAAAAAAATGAGGGTCCTCCAAATGACTTATTTGTGTAAGGTCACCCTGGAAGGGGCAGAGTCAGGACCAAGACCAAAGCCAAGACACCTCTGATGACTCCAAACTAGTGTTCCCTGCACTGCACCATGGCCCTCCCTATCTAGTACCATCCTCTCCTTTGGGCTCTGGTCTCCTCTCTCCAATTGCCTATTAGACATCACCACTCACTTGTTCTGATGGCACCTCACCTTCCCGTTCCTCTCCAGTTGCATTCACTTTTAGAGTCTCATTTTGCACGGAACCTTGATTCTCCTTTCCTTGGATACTTTGAAATCTGGTTTTGGTCCAGGGTGCAATCTGATTATGTCCAGTGTTCCCCTCCTTAGCTATCTGTATATTCCAGACCAATCAGATTATGGGTGCTTATCACAGAATCATAGATTTGGAGCTAGAAAGGCCATAGAGGCTACCAAATCAAATACTCTTATTTTACAGATAAGGAAATTAAGGCTAAAAGAGGTTAAGTGACTTGACCAGCGTCATACAATCACCCTGGTCTGTGCCTGAGGTGGACCCAGATTTTCCTTACTACAAGTTCAATGTCCTATCTATTACATCATGATACTTTTTTTTAAACTTTCTCATAGATCGAGTCTGCTCATACTGAGTTGGCTCATCCAAGGCTTAGCTAAGAAACAGCAATTTTAGTCCAAGATTGAAAGTTGACTATCATATCTGAAGGGAATTATATTCCTGAAGAAAACTGATGATTGACTGTTTGCCTCAAAACCCAGATATAGGGCAATGCTGAAATTGCTTATATAATAACAAGAAAAAGAATACTCAACTTAGAGTCAGGGAACCTGAGTTATAGTTTTTACTCTTCCACTAACTAGATTTTGACCTTGGGCAAGTCACTTCCTGTCTCTGAGTCTCAGTTTCCTCTTTTGAATAAAAGGATGTGGTTTGGATGAGTTGACTTCTCCCTGGGATCCCACCAAACTCTAACATCCCATGAATTAACCTCTTATTGTCACCCAACACTTTCTTGGAAGGACTCAAGCTTGAGCCTTCTAGGCTGTCATTTGCCATACTATTCTCCTTACCAGAATATAAGGTTCACACTCATATAAGCCAGGATGGGAATGGAATCCACCCTTGCCACAGTACCGCTCTTTCTATGGATGACAGGCCCTGTGGATCATGGCTTCTTGCCTACAGTTCCATACGTTCTGGGGGCCCTGGCTCTTCCCCTAAACGTTCACCCCTTTGCATTGCTAGGAATGCCAGGGCGTATTACTAAACCCTGGAGATACATGGACAACCCCAAGAAGATTCAGAAAAATATTGTCTTGTTCAAAAGCAAAGACTTGAGTTTGACACATCAGCCAATAGAAGGATAGAGAGCAGGGGAGAAGCATAGACTAGCAAAAGAGCATTTCAGTGGAAAAGGTACCAGGGCTTTGGAGGGGATGAGGCCTCTACTGACTCTGACATGTAGGAAAACAAACAGACTTGTTTTCTATCTCACCTGCAAACTCTCCATGAATAGCTTTTGTTCATCACTTCAGGTGTTTACACTTGTGCTCTCTTACTGCCCTACATTTCCCAATGTGTCTCTCAGCTGCTATGTTTTATTGAGAAAATAAAATTGGAAATCTGACCTCAGTGGGATGGACCAGCGACAACTCAGGCTTTTTTGAAACTTGGGTTACATAAGACCAGTGTGGATACAGCCCTTAGACAACCATAGGCCATATTGGGAGTAGAAAGAAAATAATATAATAAAATAATTTATAATATAATAATATAAGAGAATAATATAAGGCCTTGCTTCCCAGGGCCCAGAGTTATATCCTCCATCTCCATCTCTGTCATGGATATGGAAAACCTTAAGGTCTGACTACTTAACACACATCAACTTAATGCTCCTGTCAAAGCCCATTAGGTAACGGCTTCCTTCATTATAGGCTTTTGGGAAAAGAATCTTGAGCAAAGCCTTATTACTTCCTGACCCAAGGTATTTATTCAGGGGTTGCTGAATGTGAACAATGTTTGATAAAATGCTAAATGTCACCCAACATTATCTGCACACCTGCTCCATCTTCATGTAATGATTCTGAAAAATTGTCCCTTGTGGAACACAAAATAAATTCTCTAGGCTCTCTTCAAACCCAACTATCCATTCTTACAAGCTCTTATTTTAACTGGTAGAAGATTTGACTCTATGTCTTCAAATCATGAACTGAGGAAGACACTATATTTTTAGAGCTTCTGCAGGATGGTGCATGTAAAGTGCTTTGCAAATTTTAATGTACTATACAAATGCTATAATAATAATGGTTATACTAATTATTATTATTACAGGCTAAATTAGCCTTGCACAAAAGACCTGGGAAGCAGACTGAAACAGCACATCTTTAATAGTCTGTTAAATACATACAAAACACTAATAAAATATCCCTGATAAACCAAAGTGCATATTGACGTGGTGCACGATGCCCGGATACCTTATTGCGCCACTCCCGACGGCCACCCATATCTCAAAACGTCACTAAACAGTTAGTTGTCTATTGAAAGTTTGAAAGTTAACAGTCGTGAACATAGTTATACAGTTTAACACCGATTATTTTACATAACAGTATTCAGTGCCAGCAATGTGTCTTTGCTCTGCGGTCGTGTTGATGAAATATTAACAGCTTTTTGGGGAAAAAACAACAACAACAACACATTTGTCTAGACCGCCAGCAATCAAAGATGGAACTGCATGGTGGGGAATGACACATCTGAAGCGCTACATGGCCGCAGAGCTAGAGATTTGAGTCTGTCACCTGACAGGGCATGGGACGGCCCTGAACTTAGAGCCTACGGACGACTTGGTAGATAGAGATGCAGCTGGAATATGTGCATTCCAAAACTAAGATGTCTTTTGAAATGCTCTCTAAAGGACTAACTCCTCTTCCTTGGCACAGAAATGTCACGGGAAGTAACGAGGCCATTTGAGTTTGGAGGAAACAAAAGAAAAAAGGACTCTCTCCTTTGGGAACTGTGCAAATTCCCCTAAGAACGCTCCTGACTTCTCGTCTATGCCAGTTTGAGTCAGATCCTGGCAGACAAGCTTGTGATATACCAGGGTGATGCTCGCTTTTAAAAGCCAGGCTTATTGATCATTGCTACTACCTTTCACCTTTAAGGCATTTTTCTAAATGTTTCTCCTAAGCAAAACAGCCTTAACAATTGAGGTAATTCTGTAGTGGTTTCCGCAGACCCATTGGCCACTTGACATATCTACATGAAATAGTCTCTGACTGTCTGTTTCTTTATCAGTCTCTCACTCACACAGGCATGCTGTTTAGCATCAAAACATGTCCAGTTAGCAAAAGACCTGGGGGGCTGATGAATGAAAACCTAGAATTACAGGGTCTCCCTGGATACTACAACCACGTTTTAGAACAGACCACTTCCAGGGCAGGGGAGGGTACGGGCCATGGGGGCAAGAGTTCTGCCACTTGCAGAAAAGCCCAGACTTTGTGTCGAGACACAAAACCCTTTATGAAGATGAGCCCGGGGCTCCAGGGAACACAGAGCAAAAGAGCGGCAGCAGCAACAGCAGCAGTAGCAGCAGCAGCAGCGGCAGCAGCAGCAGTGAGTGGAGCCTTTAAACATTCCCACAGGATGGAACACGAGGAGCCTGTGTTGTTTTAAGCATTGCACAGGAACAAACACAAAATGAAAGGCAGAGAAAAAGAACAGAGCTGGGTGCCCTGTGGGGAACACAACACGTGAGGGAGATGGGGGAGGGATGGAAGGAAGTCTCTCATTCATCTGTCTACCCTGTTGGAAGAAAAGCAGGCTGAGGGGAGGAGATGTTGGGCAGAGGAAGAGGAAGAGAAAGAAACTTGGCACTCCAAGGTCTGTCGTCATGGGGATGTGATCATGTTCATGACCGGGACTCGGTCTTGGCCCCAAACTGCACATCTTGGACCAGGGAGTTGCTTTTCACCTATGCCCGAGAGCCCCAGGCTGATGGCTCTTGGCACTATCCCCGAAGCCTGGGCCTCACAGCAGAAATTCTCCTTCCCACGTCCACAGGCCGGGACATCATCCGCCTCCAGGGCAACACGGGCTCTGAATCAGAGAGAGGCCAAGCATTGAGGAGGCCTCTGGGAAGAAAGAAAGATTCAGCCCCAGAGAAGACTCAGGAAGAGTCAGGGGAACTTTCCATAGAGAGAGAGGAAAAGAGCCAAAGGCAAGATCCGCAGTGGCCCGGGCATGCAGGAAAGGCCGAAGGCAGAGTTATAAACGGGTCTTTTACTTGAAGAGATTTTCTGGATCGGATAGTCGGGGTCTGGACGTGACAGCCACTGGATGAGGTAACTCTTCTTGGAAGGATCAGAGATGTTTCCTAAGAGAAAGAGAACAGAGATGTTTGAGCCAACAGGGGCTGGCCTAGGGACCTCAACCCAGGCATCAGACAGAGAGGTGTCATTGAAACTAGAGGGTGGAGGCTGAGGTGTTAGGACCCAGGAACAGGAGGGGAAAGGGAGTCCAGCAAAGGTGAGGGTCAGTCATTATCCTAGTTAGGATCAATCTGGAAAGACTTACAAGGATTTAGGCTGGAGGATTGTCATCACATGCTTTTAAAACTTCCCCAGACTCAGTGACTTATAACCAAAGACAATGATGGAAACCCTCTTGGATCAAATTCATAAGCAACTCTCTTTAAGACCCCATAACATAATCACTGCAAAAGGTTTGGACTAGGTTGGACATAGAGAAACATTCTTGATTTCCCAGATAAACAGGTCTCCAGGTTAGATGTTCAGCCCTAGGTAACACTTTCTTGGACTGGACATTCTGTAGAAGAGGTTGGCTTCCAGGTTCAGTGTTGGGACTGAATGGGACACCCCAGGATTGTTTTAACAGTTCAGCCTGAACCTGAGCTCTTCCTCCCTGACTTTTTTGCCTAAGGGGCAAAATCTAAGTTATCATGATGGGTGTGATGACACCTGAGATGAGGGTAAGGTGCAATCACAGGTGGCAGTTGTTGCTAGAAGAAGCCTAATTTCACCACAGACCTTTTTCAGGGGATGCTTAAAACTTATTTAGAGACATATAGGTGCATAGAGTTATAGACCTGGAAATACCTTGGAAGCGGTCATTCCCTAAGTTCATAGATGAGGAAACTGAGGCTGGGAGAGGTCACATGGTCAGTAAGCATCTGAGACAGGATCTGACTTGCGTCCTGACTTCAGATCCACTGACCTATCCCCTCATCTGTGCTTCCTCTCCAGGAAATCCCCTTTGGTCCTACATGCCAACCTGGCCAGCCTTGGAGAAGACTTACGGGGACATATGGAGAGTCTGCATGTCCTTGCTGTCTCAGGCCGCTCCTCCCGACAGGAGCCAATGGTACCATCCTGGGTCCGGCACAGAACCTGACGTTCTTGAGTGCCATTGCCACAGCTCACTGAACACTGGAAGAAAGGTGCATCGTTAGTGCTTCCCACAGGTGAGGCTGTCTAGAATTCTGCTCTCGATATTTCTTGTGTGTATCTGTCGCCGCCCCGTCTCTGCCCTAAAAAAATGTAGTAGGGACCGTTTTTGCCTTTTGTGTATGTCCATAGCTTAGCCCAGTGCCTGGTACCATAAGGTACTTAATATATACTTGTGACTCAGTGGCAGCTTGTAGATCAGTCCAAGTACTGGCAGTGGAAGAGAAAAATCAGCTTCCGCACTGGACATGAAGCTCTGGGAGAGTACCTATTATGTGCACACTTTTTCCAGAAATAATAGCAGGGCCACTAAATCTCAAAATAGAGCTCTGGAAAATCAGGCTTTGACAAAGCCCATTGGGAATCAAATGGAGCTTCTTGACTATGCCTTAAGTCCAAATCACTCTGGCTTTCACTGATTGGCCAATAACAGGTCCCAGTTCAAGTCTTACTTAGTCACTGTTTGGGGTTTGATGGCTCTGAGCCAGCAGAAATAGAGATTGTTTCTATTTTGGCCAGAAACCCTGAGGGTCTTCCCCTCCTGGATTTATTTATTTATTTCTTTTTGAGTAGGCAAACTAGACCATCTTTTGCCTCTTTTTTTTCTTTACCTTTTGGAGGGCAATTGGGGTTAAGTGACTTGCCCAAGGTCACATGGCTAGTTTTTGTGTTAAGTGTCTGAGGCCTTATTTAAACTCAGGTCCTCCTAACTCCGGGGCTGGTGCTCTATTCACTGTGCCATCTAGCCGCCCCTTTTGCCTCATTTCTTACCTAGACTTAAATCCCTGTATCACTAAATGGGTGTTGCCTCAGAAAAATTAAGACCTGAGAAAGACCTTAGCTTAAAAAGGCCAAGTTCTCCCCACTGCATCCGGAGCTATTGTTAGTTGTCCTAACCTATGTCTTGTCACTGGACTTAAATGACTCTGGGGGAGAGAGTGAAGGCTTCACTGCTCTGCCTCACTTAAATTCAATTCACTTGCAAGTCAAGACAATCACCCTCCTGATGTCGGTGGTCAGGAAGAATCAACAACAGCAGCAGCCACAGCAGCAGCAGCAGGGCTACTCCACACTCTTGTGACACTCTGGCTTACAAAGCCCTTTGCATAAGTGATCAGAGGTGGCCCCAGATACACAGCTAATTCTCGCTCCCATCTGAGTTAGCATTTTAAGCCCAGATGTACAAGTTTTACAAATCACTGAGTCCCTCCAGGCAGTCATAATCACAGATTCTCAGAGATGGAGCAGGCCTTGGAGGTTAGCTGCTCCTGCACCACCTTGTTTGACTAAGAACCCAAGGTACAATTAGCACTAGTTGCAATCTCAGGTCTCCCAAATCCCACTCCAGGGCTCTTTCCACTGAACTGCATATCTGCTTACAGGCCTGTTCTCATTCTTGCAGCTCACCAGGGTTTCCTTGTGGCTTCACATTCCTCAACCCATGTGGAGAGGTGACTCCTGGGGTTCTCAATCACAGAGGTACCAGGATATAGGCAAGTGAGCAGAACTCGGGCCTGTCTGGGTTCAAATTTCCTTTCAGAGAGGAAGGAGGGCCAATGAGAATCAGCCAGGAAGAAGTGTAGGCCTCCAAGACAAATGAATAGGAAATTCCTAAGGGGACTATTTTGAACCTGGATCTGTGCTCAACCTCCATGAATCTCATCTGTACAACCTACTTTTGCATGAAATCTGCCCACTTTGACAGATCCCTCTTCCATTTGTTAAGGCAGACAAAGCAGTGTTAGAGGAGGAGCCTGGCTCCAGCTCATACCTAGGCAAGAATCCTTTCTACATCAGACCTGCTGAGTGGTCATCCAGCCTTTGCCTGTAGACCTCCTGTGAGAGGGAACCCACTCATTATCTCCCGAGGTGACCCTTTCCAGTTTTGGGTAGTTCTAATTGGATGGAAGTATTCCCTGACATGAAGCCTGTTTTCCTCTCTCTATCCCACTGCCTCTATGTCTGCCTTCTGGGGCCAAATGGAACATGCCCAGCCTCTCTTCCACACAGCCCTTTAGGAGATAGCTCTCATTTGTTCCCTTCCCTCCCTTCTTTTAGGTCTTGTTCCATATCTGGGGCCTATTTATTCTGTCAGAATCCTCACATTGAAACTGGAATCTTCTCTGGTCTTCAACTAGATAATTTCTGCTCTGTGTCCAGCAGAATCTGCTCTTTTGGCCCCAGAGAGGCCCTTGTCCTTAGCCTTATTTCCCTGCCTCTGTCGTCCCATCAGGGCTGCTGTCTCCTTCCTCAAAGCTCTCTAGACCTTCCTTCTCGCCCCCAACTTCTTCTCAACTTAGCATTCCCAACAGAGACCCACTGACCATTCCAACTGCCCCTCTTGAGACCAGAGTGAAGCACTGAATTTTCATTCACACTATAGTGAAGGAACTGGTCTATGCCCTGAGTGTCTGTATGGCACTGCTTTAGCCTCCAGGGTTATCTTTGTGTCTACCAGGATCAGGTTGTTGCGACATGCCCAGCCGCTTTGGTGTCTGAGTTCAGTGGTGACCTCTAAGGTCCTTTTCTTCCTGGTGTGTGTGGGTGCAGACAGGCTGCTGGCTCTGATAGTGTGCACTGGGACTTTTCCACTGATAAATCACTGAGGTGTAGCAATGGCTTCTGGAGACCTTCTTCTCTAGGATGGGTGGGGGAGGTGAAGCTTACCTGGGACCAGGGCCCGATTCTCCACTGTCCAGGGCAGAGGTCCCGGTTACAAGCCCGCCTACCCTCTGGTCGTGCCTCATTGCAGTGTTTGGTGTGGACAGAGCGGTTGGTGTTGTCATGTAAGGGTTGCACACAGCGCACTGAGCGAATCTGGTACCCAGTTTTCCCACAGCTTTTGCTGCATGGCTCCCATTCTCCCGTGACCCACCTAACAGGGCCAGAAACAAAAAAAAGGTAAATCTTCTTGCATTTTCAGATCTGTAGCTTCTTGGAGCTCACCTCTCCTGATTCCCAGCTTTGTGGGATGGGATAAGGTTCTGGGGGTGATGTGGGAAGAGAACAGGGAAGGAGGAAAGGGCTGGCTCCATAGAGAAGAATATGGCAATGACTCCCATGATACTCCTGTGGGGCCCAAGGGGAGCCACTGGGAGATCAAAAGTATTTGACACAGATTTGGATTGGGTACCTCTGGTGGGTAGGAAGTAACAGACCATGGCTGGGAAGCATACAAACATACTGAGTTTGGCTCAGTGTGTACTTACTCAGTAGGACTTAGGGCCGGCCTAGGAAATCAGAAGGCATGATAAAGGAACTTATCAAGACCAACCAACATGAGCAGTAGACAAAAGGGAACAGATCATTTTGCCTGGGTCCAGAATCGTTAATGCCCTCTGCACTCCTGCCTCCCACCCTACGGCCTTGAAAGCCCTCAGTTATTACCCCAGACCCTCTCTAGTGTCCTATATGGAAAGGCCTCCTTGCCCCCCAGCCTGATATCCTATATATATCCCTGACCCTCTGTCCCCACCCTGATACTGCATGAATCCTCTTCATCCCTCTAGGTTCCTGTTTTCTTCCCTGACACCATGTATGTACCTTGGCTTCTGTCTCAATCCCTGCTTGGTTCACTGCTGCCCTCTTGTCTCTCCCCCAGACACTGCATATCCCTAGCCCTTGCCTCACTGTCCTGATTATTCTACTTTCCATAGCCTCATCCCTCTGTCCTGATGCCCTTCATGGCTCCTTCATGGCTCCCATTCTTCCTTAGGCTCTAAATGCCAAGAGCAGTGGTGAGGAGTCAGAACAAGAAAAAGTCAAGTCCCACTGGAAGAAATCCACTGATACAGACAAGGATAAAAGTTGGAGGGTGCTTCATACACCCAGGCTAAGTCCTATGACCCAAATCCACCTGTATGTAGTTGGGCTTTTTCCATTTTATATTTAGAGGTGAGAGGAATGCTATGAAACCATTCACACTCTAGTACCAGGGGAGGCAAAAAGCCAAATTTTCAAGCCCAGGCCTGCTTTCACATGTCTAGTGATGGGATGGAATTACCACCAGTGGGGTATTTATAGCACAGGCTTAGATAGTCAAATACTATTGAGCAGGCAGTAGTGTAGAAATATTGTGTTTTAGTGGAGGTTATTCTAAGGGAGACAGCACAGTGGAAAGAACACCACATCTGGAGTCAGAGCACATTCAGTCTACCTAGAAATTGGATTTAAACCTGAGTTCTAAGGTCACGTCTACGTTCTCAGCTCTTTTCTAGGTCTGATAGTCTATGTTCTGAGGTGTCCTTCAGATCTAACATTTTATTTCCTTGGGTCTCTGTAGGCTGACATTCCATGTTCTAATCTCTCTCTCTCTGGCAATCAGGGTTAAGTAACTCACCCAGGGTCACACAGCTGGTAAGTGCCTGAGGCTGGATTTGAACTCAGGTCCTCCTGACTCTTCTGAGCCAGTTAGCTCCCCCTCTAAGACCTCTTCTAATGTTTATATTCTAAGACCCCTTCTAGCATTCTATTCTGGCATCTTCCATGGATTCTAAGAGTCTACAAAAGGAGAACCAAGTCTGTGGAAATGACTCAATAATGTTCCTTCGTTGCATCTCTGTGGGGTCTTGAAGGGGATTGTAGAGAGGCTAGGGCAGGGGTGGGGAACCTGCAGCCTCGAGGTCACATGTGGCCCTCTAGGTCCTCAAGTGACTATTGCACTTGAGGACCTAGAGGAACACATATGGTCTCAAGGCTGCAGGTTCCTCAACCCTGGGCTAGGCTTTCTGGATAAGTGGGCGATCAATGAAATGCAAGAAAGGGTTGTGTTCACCTGTCCAAGCAGTACTCTTCAGCAAGTACAAGGGAGGTGGGTGGGTGTGGCTGGCTTTGGGTCATGGGTGAGCAAGAGCAAGAATGACTAAGACATTCCAGAAATATGATGTCTTAGCTTCTCACACAGAGCTGTCTGAAATTTAGGATGGTGGCTTCTAAAGTCTGAAAGGGACCTTGGGGGTCATCTAGCCCAGAGATCTTTAAATATAGCCTCTGAGTAGCATTCAGTCCTTAACACTCTGGAGGACAGCCTTAATTAAAATTAGTCAGATTAAAATGTAACCGAGAAATATTTAGTAAAACAAATAAAAATACAACAAAATAGATAATGTTCAACTCTAAGCCAATATCCTGCAGGCATCCCTATCTCTATGAGTTCAATACCACTGATCTAGCCCACCCCTCTAATTGTACAGAAGAGAAAACCAAGACTCAGACTTTCCCAAAGTTCAACAGTAGCAGAGCTGGTAGGGACCTTAGAGAACAGGCTAGGAGAAATCTTAGAAAACAGAACATCAGAGCTGGAAAGGGCCTTAGAGCATAAAAATGACAGAGCTGGAAGGAGCCTTAGAAAGCATTGCGTCCAGCTAAGACACCAAGGCCCAGGGAATGGAAACGTCTTCCAGCAAATGAGTGGCAGACCAGGACTAGGAAAGTGGGGAAGGGAAAATAATAATCATTCATATAGCATCTATTGTGGGCCAAACTCTGTGCTAAGTGCTTTACAAATATTTTCTCATTTGATCCTCATACCAACCCTACAAGGCAGGTGCTGTTAAGGTCCCCGTTTTAGAATTGAGGAAATTGAGCAAACACAGAAGTCAAGTTCAGGTTTACATAGCTATTAAGTATCTGCAGCTGAATTTGAACTCAGGACTTCCTGACTCCATCCCCAGAGTTCTACACACTGAGCCCTTTAATTGCCTCCTAGGACTAGAACTTGGGCCTTCTGACTCCCAGGCTTCTGGCTAAGGGCCAAGATACCCCAGAAAACCAATAATTTCTCAGTTGTATATCAATCCAAATCCAATTCTTTGGAACAGAAGTCCCCTCTGGTGTGACAATTTTTTCCCCATCTTTGCTAAGATTGAGAGACTTCTCATTCCTATTTCTCCCCTTCCCATCCTGTGAACCTTCATCGTATTTCCTTCAAAGCCCAGGCCTGCAAGGAACTTCTTCCATTCCTTCCCTTAAATAAAGAGCAAGGATACATTACAGCATCCAAGGCCATCTCCCGTCCCATTCCTAACTTTCTCAGTTCTTTCAGGCCTAGTCTTGTGGTTGTTTTCCTCAGAGATTTCCCAGTGTAATGAGTCACCTCTTATATGGTGAGGCAACTGTAGTAAGATGGAAAAAAAAAAAAAAACATTAATCCTGAAGTCAGAAGACCAAGCTTGGAATCTCATCTCTAACACTTAACTGCCTGTGTTATCCTGGGCAGGTTCCTTAAACCCCCATTAGTCTGGTTCCCTTATCTAGATTTAAGCAGATGGTTGACTGGGTCGATTTGAAAAGTCCCTTCCAACTTTCATGTTCTATAATCCTAAAGGTATCTTTCACTAGAATCTGTCTGGTAATCTTTTCAAATCACCATTTTCCAAAGTGCTGACCTCTTCCTAACTCCCTACAAGTTACTGCATCCAATTTTCTGCTTAAAACTGAGTTTAGTTGGACCTGAATTGAAATGAGACATTAGCAGGGTAAAAATCTGTGCTGAAGCATTTAATTGGAGTTCCAGCAAAGTGGCTAGAATAGAGTCAAATGCCCCGAGAGACACAAAGTGTCCTACTTTCCCATCCTGGATACCATGAATTCCCCTGAGTGGGACTGAACCCATACTGGTGATGCAAAGGTTTAAAATGTCACAGTCCCAGACCTCAGTGCATTTAGGATCCAAGAGATCTGACAGGAATGATCAAGTCTATGCAGATAAGCATCGTACCAAGAAGAGAGTGATTGGAGGAAAGGAAATGCACAGCGTGCTGTCATTATCAGCAGCTTTCCTAGAGACTTAGCCTTTAGAGCTCGCCATCCTGCTGTGAGACATCACTCTAGCTAGGGCAGCTTATGTGTTTTCTGCATGTATGTGTATATATACTCTCATATTTGTGTGCATAAATATACATGTCTGGAGTCAGGAAGACTCATCTTCCTGAGTCCAAATCTGGCCTTGGACACTGACTAGCTGTGTGATCCTGGGCAAGTCACTTAGACCTGCTTGCCTCAGTTTCCTCATCTGTAAAATGAGCTGGAAAAGGAAATGGCAAACCACTCCAGTATCTTTGCCAAGAAAACCCCAAATAGGGTTTTGGAGAGTTGGATACAACTGAAAACAACAATAAAAATGTATATGTGTGTATTATTATATATGTTATGCAATATATTATGTAATATATTAGTATAATGATAGCATATTATATAAGTATAAACATATATATTTCTTGTTTCATTCATTAGAACATGCGTTTCTTGAGAGAAGGCATTGCATTTATATCCCTAGACCCTACCACCTAGCAGGCACTTGTTAACTGGTTGTTGGTTTGCTAATTGAGGATTCTGAAAGGGATGCCAAAGCTAAAACGGTTTTTGCTTCTCAATAGAGACTGACCAGCTCAGCTCTAATAAGTATGTTCAGTGTGGGATGATACAATCCCAGTGTGGTTCTGGGGAGCTTGCTCACACATTCTAGAACTGGGTCCAGTCTATTCACCACATAGGGAAGAGACAGACTTTTGACTGGCTGCTGAGATGGAAATGGGTGCATTCCAAAGGCTTGTCAAAACCAGCATCTTTTTTTTTCCTGCCTGGCTATATTCAGTGAGGAGGCAAGGACCACTATGAGCCCTTAGACAATGGTCTAGAGCCTTTATCTCTCTACTAAGGGCCTCAGCCTTGTGGTCCATAAGCACATGGAATCACTGTTGCTTCTGTCTCAGTTTTCCTTAATGCTAGCGCCTTCCCTAAGATTACATCCAAATTACCCTGTATATATCTGGTATATGTGTACATAGTTGTTTTTATGTTGTCTCCTCCATTAGCTCTTTGAAGGCAGAGACCCTGTTTTTGCTTTTCTTTGTATATCTCACAGTTTAGCACAGTGTCCATACATAGTAGGTGCTTAATAAATGCTTGTTGACTTATGTATTTGGTATTCTGTTGTGTCTGTTCTTCCTGTGTCTGGAGTGCTGGAGCTGCTATGACCTTGGAAGCTCTAAAAGGCTGAAGTGATAGGAGCTGGAGTGACAATTCTCACTCTTTTTCCAATTGTTGCTGAAGAGTCTGCAGCCCACCCAATCCTACAATCAATCCTCTGTCTTTTTCCAGTGGAACTGGAGTCCTCGGGAGGATTCTTGTGAATCTACCTATCACTCACTGGGGTTACGTTATGCTGACCACCCTCATATTTGAACCTATTGAAATCCTTCTTTTGACATCCAGGATGAACCCTTCCCTCTCCCCAATCCCTGAAATGAAGATAACTTCTCCCTCCTAACATTTTCCACAGTACCCTGAGGATTTCCTTTACCCCAATCACTCTCTTCTTGTTATGATGCTTATCTGCATAGACTTTATCATTCCTATCAGATCTGTTGGATCTAAAATGCACCAAGGTCTGGGACTGTAACATTTTATACCTTTGTATAACCAATGCTTGTACATGATAGAGGCTTAATAAATGATTGTTGAATTTAGGGATCCCTCCACTCCCCTCATGTAGACATACTATTCCTATCCCTGGGGCATTGTCATATCTGTGAATAGGAAGCCCTATGGATTCCTTGTGGTTTGATCATTTAACTTAACATTCCCTTCAAGGACAACAAGTTTAATAAACTGGAGGTTGAAAAAAAAAAGATAAACTCAAACCAGAACGTGCTCTCTCAGTGAATCAATCCAAAGGGCCAGAGATGGCTTCTTGGTGTGCAGGCCCAGCTTTCTGGATAGAACCATGGGTAATCCTATTGAGTCTCAGAGTTAGACTTCCTCTGTTCTCTTATTACCTATTTAAAAGTGCTCCCCGGGTGTCTGGATCAAGAAGTACAAAGGACCATGTGTACCATTCCCAGGGCTTCAAAAATGCTTGTCTTTTCATTGACTCCTAAGGAGTGTTTCACAGAATCTCAGGACCTAGTCTAACTCATACCTGAATAGGAATCTCTAACATTTCCACTGAGTGCATCCGAATCTCCATTTGAGGACTTCAGGGCATGGGGATCTGAGTGCCACTTGAGGCTATCCATCCCATTTGTAGACAGTTCTCATTGTCAGTAAGCATTTCCTAACTTGGAGTTGAAGCCTGGTTGTCTGCACTGTCTGCCTCTGCCTCCTAGCTCTGTCCTCAGGCCAAGCAGAGAAAATCTACTTCTCCTGAAATTAAAAAACAATACCAGGCCCCAAAGTTGTGTTTTCTCCAGGCTAAATATTTCCAGTTACTTTGACAATTCTCATATGGGATAATTTCTATTCTCTTTTATCATCCTGAGGCTGGTTGCTTTCTTATTGGACCTTATCTAGCTTATCATTTCCCCTCTTCAGACGTGGCACTCAGAACTGAGCACAGTGTTCTAGATGTGTTCTGACCAAGGGAGGGAACAATGATGATGTTGATGACAGCCAGCATTTATATAGTACTTTAAGGTTTGCAAAGCTTTTTATACATGTTATCTCATCTGATCTCTACAACCACCCTGTGGAGTAGATGCTATTATTATCCCCATTTTATAGATCAGGAAACTGAGATACAAAGAGGTTCAGTGACTTGCCCAGGATCACATGGCTAATAAGTATCTAAGGCAGAACTTGAATTCAGGTCTTCCTGGTTCCAAATCAGGATCTCTGTCTACTATGACACCTACCTGCCTATGAAAAGCATTAGTATTATAACGACCCTTGTTCTACAGGTCTGCCTGCAATATACAATATACATATATATATATATAATATATACATTATTTATAGACAATATATGTATGTGTAATATATACATTATATATAAATATATGTATATATACACACATAAGATTATATATATATTCCATATTCGATAGACTTTAGATCTCTGAATAGCCAGGTTGGCTGATTCTCCTACTCAGAAGCCAGTAGGAGCTACCTTCTCAGAAGAGTCATTTCTTCTTACAAAAGTATTGATAAAATAAGCAGAAGATTCATCCTGCAACTGGAACAGCTACTTGTTTAAGCCCAGCCCCAGAGAAGCAGGCTATTGGTTCAAGGGTGGGGGCTGTAGGGTAATTGTCCCCAATGAAGTTTTTCTGCTCCCACAGTTTCACATCTCCACTAAAACGGAACACTGGACAGGGTTCCCTTAGGGTTCTAGGGAATCTGGAGAGGACTCAGGGAGTCTGTTTCATGTAAGTAGGAGGTCTGACCTCTATCTGGGCTTAGGGTGTGGAAGCAGGAGGTAGAGATTAAAGGAGAGCACTTACACTGGCTGAGAACACTCCTGAAGGTTGCACGTTCTGCGAATTGGCTTAGGCTTTGCAATGGAGTCACAATTACTTCGATGCACCATCTTGTGGTCCAATTTCCGTCGACACCCATATCTGGTAAGCTGGAAACCTAGATTGGTGGGAAAAAATTGCAGAAGAGTTTATTAATAGTTGTGAGTTGTTTCAGTCATTCCCAACTCTTTGTGACCCAATTTGGGGTTTTCGTGGCAAAGATAGTCTAGTGGTGTGCCATTTCCTTCTCTAGCTCATTTTACAGATGAGGAAACTGAGGCAACCAGGGTTAAGAGACTTGTCCAGAATCACACAGCTAGTGAGTGTCTGAGGCTAGATTTGAACTCAGGAAGATGAGTCTTCCTACTCCAGGTCCAAAACTCTATCTACTGCACCATCTAGCTGCCCAAAGAGTTTATTTACATAAAGACATGTGAAGAAAAAGTCTAGGTTTTATGACCTCCATCTGAAGCCAGCCATCAGGAATTCCCTTTTTCATCCTTATGTATTTTATAATATCCAAGCAAAAAATACAAGTCATTACAACACCTGTTGTACAAGATCCAATTACCGAGTCAGACCAGACACCAGACACCAGGCACCAGACACCAGGCACCAGACACCAGACACCAGACAAATATGTCAATTTCATAAATAAAATTGCTGCTTTTTCCCAGGGCAGTGAGTCTTTTACTCAAGTCAGTACACTGTGCTCTTCTCATATAGCAGGACTCATTTGCAGAGATATTCTTGGTCATAACTCTCTCTTGCTTATGCTTTCTATCACTTTAATAAAACCAGTCTTGCTTCTGCATTGATTTACATTGTCATGGTATTCCCCACCAACTTAGACCCTCCTAGCCTTAGGGATGGATGGGAAAGAGAGAGGGGGAGAGAGAGGAAGGGAGAGAAGAAGAGGAGAGACGGGGGAGAGGTAGGTGAGAGGGGGGAGAAGTAAGAGAGAGGGAAAGAAAGGGAAAGGGAGAGGGAGAGAGGCAAAACTTCTCCTGACAGAGTTATTATTGGTATTAACAATTCATTGGCCTATGGAATCCCTACCCTTCTGGTGCTTTTCATGCAAATGACCATGGAAGGTTCATGGAAAGATGACTTCTTGGAATCTGAGAGCTGGGGGTAGGGCTGGGAATTGAGTCTATCTCATCCAACTCCTAACAGCATTCCTGACAAGGAATCATCCAACTCTACCTGAATACCCCCAGTGAGGGGGAGCTCCCTACTGAGTGAGCAATCCATTCCATTAGAATCCATTAGACTGCTCTGATCACTCAGATATTCTTTATGTCATGCCAAAGTCTTAATATTCCCATAATTTCCCTGTATTTATCCTAGTTCTGTCCTCTAGAGTCAAGCAGAACAATCAATTAACAAGCATTTTAAAAATTTTATTGGGCACTAGGGATAGTTACAAAGACGAACATGAAACAATTCTGGCCTTTAGCTTCTATTCTTCCAGGGGAAATAACATAAAATGAAAGAATTGATCTAGATAGCATCTGAGGGTCTTTCTAATTCTAAATGTATATCTATAAGCCTTTATACATATATAGAAAATATATTCAAAACAAATTTTGGGTAATTTTGTGTAGAAGGCTCTAGTGACTGAAGGGGATGGGGATCCAGAAAGACCTCATATAGAAGGTCGCCCTGGAGCAGAGCTTTGAAATGAAGGAGGGATGAGTAGAGGAATGAGTAGAGATCATGGTGAAGAGTGGTTCATTCTAGGCCTGGGGGACAGCCTGTACAAAGGTGTGGATGTGGGAGATGGAATAGCATGTGTTCCATCCAACAAGGAGGCTAATTTGATTGGCCTGAAGAGTGTAAGAAGGTGAGTGGTGTATAATAAATATAGAAAGGTCGGTTTGAGCTGGACTGTGAAGGGCTTTAAAGTCAGACAGGAAGGCTTGTATTAGAACCTAGGGGTAGTAGAGAACATCTGGAATTTATTGAACATTGGAATGACTTGGTCAAATCTGTGCTTTGGAAAAAAAGTCACTGATAGCAGTGTAAGAGAATGAACTGGGGCCTGAAGGCAAGGAAACCAGTCAAAGGCTATGATGATAGTCCAGGTAAGGGGTGATCAAGGATTGAACTAGGGTGATGGCTGTGATAAAGGGAAGGATGTGAGAAATTTCCATTTTGGTATTATGACCCTGAAACCAACCCATTCAAAAGAGGAATTCCTTACTTTTCTCTTCAAACTTAATCCATTTCTCAACATCCCTCCCTCCCTATCCATCTCTGCCAATGACATTTCCATTTTCTGTTAGCCCATCCTGAAACTCTGACTCCTCCCTCTACTTCCCCTCATCTCTTCACAAAGGCTCCTCTCAAACCCAATAGCTGCTCAGTTACCAAGTCCTTTGGATACTTCACACACAATCTTTCTCCCATTAATTTCATTTGCTTCTTTTCTATTTCTCGCCTCTGAGTCTAGGTCCTTATCATGCTCAGACCTGACAGGAGACCATTTAACTTTTGTTTTAACATTTCCAGAAATGGGGAACCCACAATTTCTTTACTCAGTCCTTTTTGCTTTGGGATTGCTAAAAAGTTTTTCCCTCTGCCTTGCTCAAGACCCTAATTCCCTATTAAACATGAGCATTTATGGTACCTATTATTCACACACCCGTGCTGGCCTTTTGTCTTGTCCCTTTTTCATTGTTACTGAAATATTTTGCATGTTTCCCCCATGGCACTGAGTGCTCCTGGAAGACAAGAACCAGGCCTCAGGTCTTTTCTTTTTCTGGCTTCCCTTACTGCAAAGCTCTCTTTCTGAATGAGGCTAAGGGACTTACCTCCTCCACACGGCTTGGAGCACTGAGTCCATTTCTTCAGGGCCCACTCATGGCTCACTGAGTCTTCCACAACATTGTTGTTGTCAACGTTCAGGGAGTCCTCGTGGATCATGTACTTGTAGGTCAAAGAGATCTTGGCATCGCCATGAGGAATGACCTACGCATATGGATGGATGCCACAGGGGATTTAGAACACATCTACAAGGCATGCCCTAACTTTTTTCTGGGTGGCTGACTCATCCTCCCTTCCAGTATTTGGAGGAAAGGGTAAGACAGTTTAGACCCATAAATAAGCTCTTTCTCCCTCCCAGGATGCACTGAGCATGGACAACTTTTAGCAGGTAGTCATTTGGGAAGCCTGGTTTGAGGTGGGGTGGACTAGAATTCTAACTTCTTTTTCTCATAGGTTATTCTCTGTCTTACATTTTCTCTTGTTTATCAGGGATCTTTACTCCCTAAAGACACATGTTCCTGGATGTTGCTTTGAACAAATGTGCAATATTCCAATTTAAAATTTAGTTAAGGGAAAATAGGAAGGAAGAGGGCAACTTCCCCCTCCCGTACCCAATGCCACATAGGAGGAAAGAACCATATTTACTTTAGATTCATTCCCTCTCCTGCCTCTGAGCCCTTGTAAAGTTGGATCTCCATGCCTTCATACATAAAATGTCCCCCCCTCTCTTTCTCTCCTCTCTTTCTCTCTCTCTTTCTCTCCCTCCCTTCCTCTCTCTCTCTCTCTCTTTCTCTCTCTCTCTCTCTCTCTCTCTCTCTCTTTCTCTCTCTCTCTCTCCCTCTCCCTCTCCCTTTCTCCCTCCTTCCCTCCCTCTCTCTCTCTCTTAGAATACCTCATTCCATTTAAGTCTCAGATCAAATACTATCTCCATCAAGAGGCCTCTACTAATTTCCCCTTGTTCCTAGTCCTTCACCTACCTCTTTTGTAATCACTTTGTGTTTCTGTATATATCTTATATATTTACCATTGAATATGTTGCCTCCCCAGTAGACTACAATTGAGAAAGAGAATTTCCCACTTTTATATTTATATCCCCATCACTAAGCAGAATGCCTTATATGTAAGTGATATTTAATAAATGCTTGCCAATTAACTGATTTATTGGTGCTAATCTTCTTGTACATAGCAAAACACCCTAGTAAATCACTCTAATTATACTAAGACCCAATGACAAAGGAAAGTATGTAACCATCTGCTTCAAGACTGTTTCTAATCTGTCCTACCCATTTCTAATCTAAATGTATAGAAGAGGCCAATTCTAATCTGCCCTGCTCATCTGCCATTCCAGCCTTTGTGATCTGTCATGGACAATAGAGGGTAAGTAGAGCTGTTTGGTTGTAAGGATGGGGCCCAAGACTTGCACTGTGGAGTTTATGCTGGACAGAGAGAGAGAATTCCTCCATGGAAATACCAGTATTCAGTGGAAGCAGTTTCTTTGAGAATTGTGGAGATTTCAGTATCTAGGCTGTTTCAAATCCATGTCATCAAGACCATAATTGGCATATATGAACAGATTTTAGAGTAGCTATTTTGTCTATACAAGTAACCTAAGGACAGAGAGAATTAATTCAACCTCAGTAGGTTATAGCCCCTAAGCTCTCAAGTCATCAACTTCATCTGACCAGACACATGGGATGAATTCAAAAGAAGCCCCATTTCACTTTGTGTGGCTATGGCTATAGTTGTAGTATTCCAGGATAAAAAATCCTCGTGATCCCAATAGTAGTTCTAATTGTCATTTGGGGCAATATATCTAAGCTGGGGGATGGATTTTCAGGGATGTGGAGAGAAGAGTACTGGTTGTGAATGGTTTTGTTGATCATGTGACTCAGTATTATTGGGCACGATTAGTTCAGTCAATAAGAGGGTCTTTTTATTTACCTTGATGTTATTTTATACCAAAAATCTTTTTCTATCTCCCTCATCATGGTTTTAGATGGTTAATATGGTGATCTGGATGTGACCAAGGGTTCCTGTAGGCTATGCCTTTTGGGCACAGAGTCTATCAAGTTTTTTTCTAACTGGAAAGGTGACAGATGTCCTCTGAGGACTAGCCTAGTCAAGTTGGAGAGCCTTGTTAACACAGGTAGGCCCCTAGGTGATGAATTCATTAGCCATACTTCCTCAAAACTTCAGGCTGATACTTGGACAAAAGATACATTGTCCATTGCCAGGACCAACTTCAAAGGCTTTCCAATCTGGTAGGACCTACAGTATCTGGAACTTTCCTGGCACAGTCTTCAAAAACCCAAGGTCCCTACTCTATGCTAGGCACTGTGTTGAGCCTTGAGGATACAAAAGGCCTTGGCTACACCACAATTAGGAGACAACATAGGACTTCAATGGAGAGTAACTCATGTGACAGACTAAAATACAAAATGGTGCTCAGTCCTGTGTCCCTTTTGCCTCTGTCACTCCTCTTTTGCTGAGACTCCTCGGCTTCCAAGTATACTAGAAGTTTTGAAATATCTAAATAAGTACTGTTTATTATTAGAGTTGAGAATCATCCATGATTTATATATGGATTATGATAAGATTTAGTGAAAGTAATTTCCATCCCAACTAATCACAGATCCTTGGTATATTGATGAATTTTTAATATGGCCCATTGACATCAGACCCACCAAAACATAGGCTTTCAGAACACATATGACTCTCCTGGGGGGCTGTGGTACAGAGGTTACTGACAGACACAGACCTGGTCTATGGAGCAGGGGTAGGAACATCGACATAGGAGGGAGAAAGCTACTCATGAATCCTTCCTATCCAGAATGCTAGGTGAGAATTTGCTGAACATTTTTCACCATTTCCCACATAGCCACTTCCTTTTTTTGTTCTTCCCACCTGTCAGCAAGGCAGTAACTCATGAAATTTAGAGCTGAAAAGGACCTCAGATGTCAACTCCCTCATTTTATAGTCGAGGAAAGGGAGGCTTAGAGAGGTTAAGTCTTCGTAAACACAGATAGTAAGTAGCAGAACTGGAATTTGAATTGGTCTTGGGCCAGCTAGATGGCATGATGGATATAGATTGCCAGGTCTGGAATCAAGAAGACTAACCTTCATGAATTCAAATCCAGCCTCAGACACTTACTAGCTGTGTGACCTTGGCAAGTCACTTAACACTGTTTGCCTCAGTTTCCTCATATATAAAATGAGCTGGAGAAGGAAGTGGCAAACCACTCCAATATCTTTGCCCCAAATAGGGTCATGAAGAGTTGGACATGACTGGAAAAAAAGACAACTATGATATCAAATTCTATGATCTTCCTACCATATCACCCTGGCGACATTACCAACAAGGCTTAACTTTAGGTGACCTGAGGCTCCCCAGAGGCAGAAGAAGTTTAGCTGACATTCAATGAATATTGGGAAACTAAAAACCACTGCTCAAGGGGCAGGCCTTGGGGAAAAGAAACTATATGACAATAATTAGATAATTGCAGAGACAGTTGAAGTAGCATACTAGGACTCCAGAGAAAATCTAGAATTCTAAATGTTCACCCAGCTGCATGTCATCCATGTGTGAAGTTTTCATTTCCCAGAATCTCTACCCCAGGCTGTCTAGCTATGGTCCTGGCAGCACTGTCTCTTATCTCCAACATTGTCCTTGTATTTACTTCATATATACTTATGTATATGCAAGTTATGGAGATAATAACCAAATGGAAAATAAGCTCCTTGAAGGCAAGAACTATCTCATTTTTGCCTTTGTATCCTCAGTACACAGAGCAATGTCTGATACATAGTAGGTTCTTAATAAATGCCTGTTAGTCAATTTTTCTGACACAGCCAACAGAAGTTAAAAGATGCTCTTTGAAATGAGCCTTGGAGAGCCTAGGGATTCCTCATAGAGCTTTAGAGGTTCCCCGCTTGCCTTCAAACTCACCAGCACTGTTATGGCGCCATAGAGAGGGCCCATTGTCTGGACAGTTTCTCGATCATCATCATTTCGATATTCCCATTCCACACCCATGTCAATGAAGACCTTGGAATCAGGAATCAAGTTTTCCTCATTCAAAACAAACTTCCCCGTCTCTTGGTTCTTGATGGCTGGGGATCCAAAAGAGAAACCCATCCCCAAAACCCCCATCCAAAGTCAGGGCTTAGCCAATATGGAAGAAAAGAAAGCAATGAGTCAGAGGAAAGGGCTTTGTTTCTGCCAGGTAAGTCAGAACAGGCCCAGGCTTGTCACCCTGAGGCTTAGGAGCCCATAACCTCCTTGGTCAAAGCATTCAAATTCAACAGAATAGTTGGAGGTACTTGGTCAAGCTTCCCAGCATATCCACATGTGAATGCCCCCATGGAAGTAAAGGCCACACATTTAGCTGTATCCACCCATAATTCAGTCGCATTGTTTGCCAAAGGTCCCATTCTTGAGATCATGGAGCTAGAAAGAATCATTGAGACAATCTTGTCAAACCCCCTCATTATACTGATGAGGAAACTGAGGCTCAGAAAGGGAAAGTGACTTGCTGTCTCAAGGCCACACAACAGAGCTAGGCCTTGAATAGAGTTTACATGACTACAGAGATATCTTTTCCCCCTATAATATCAAGCTGATCATATCAAGAAAACTGACCAAGCCTATTATCTCATACTTCATATGATTACTAGATTGAAAGAGATCACCCGTGCCTGCCCCAGTATGTCAAAGGCTAAAGAATATAGTCATAGTAAGAAAACTGAGGCTTCTTGTTTAATGCTACCTCAATATTAATGAAGCTCTGCTTCACTCCTGAGAGAAGAGCACCAACCTTCCTGCTCCTATGTCTCTGTTACAATATGCTTACCCTAATGGAACTGACCCGGGGCATTTCAGGGGGGTTGGGAGGAGATATTCCTTGTAGCACTGCCCACCAGGGTATATGCAGAAAATGTATAATCCAAGTCACAAAGTTACCTGTCATGCATGTTCCCCTGAGGTTTTGCCCACCCGAAGGGGGAAGAGACCTCAATACATTGAGGAGAAATAGTGGAAAGAACACTGGATTTTGACTTGGGTTCAAATGTCTCTTCTTCTTACTACCTATGTGACCTTGGGCACTTAAATTCTCTGGGCTTCCATTTTCTGCTCTATATAATGGAGTTGGAATGGATGGGCTCTAAGGTCTTTTCCAGTTCTGAATCTCAGGATCCTATGCAGGTACAAGCCTCCATGTCAACAAAATAGCTGTGAGAGGTTTATCCTAAATGCTAGAATAAGAAACTGTTACTTAGAGATTTGAATGATTCATAGGTGGAATGAATGGGTCATTATCTAGACATCCACTCCAGTTAAAAATTATCTATGAGAATCTCAATCAATTCCCCCACAGTGAAATAGAAGAGTTTCAATTAGTATTCAGGTGAATGATGAATGAGATCCCTTGATACTAATTAAAAAAAAAACAGATGATCAGAGTTGGAAGAGCCCCCAGAAACTGTCTAGTTCAACCTATACTGGTATGAGAATTCCCTGATAGTCAAGAATTGGTCATCCAGTGCCCACCAGTTGGGGAATTGTGGTATATGAATGTAATGAAATACTACTGTGCTATAAGAAATGATGAGCAGGCAGACTTCAGAAAAACCTGGAAAGACTTATATGAACTTATGCTTAGTGAAGTGAACAGAACCAGGGGAACATTGTACACAGTAACAGCAGCATTGTGCGATGACCAACTTTGATAGACTTATCTCTTCTTAGCAATGCAAGGATCTAAGACAATTCCAAAAGACTCACAATGGAAAATGCTGTCCACATCCAGAGAAAGAACTATGGAGTCTGAATGTAGGTCAGAGAATATTATTTGCTCTCGCTTTTTTGTTTATTTCTTCTTTCTTGTGGTTTTTCCCATTGGTTCTAATTCTTCTTTACAACATGGCTCATGTGAAAACAGGTTTAATATGAATGTATATGTAGAGCCTATATCAAATTACATGCCATCTTGGGGTGGGGGGAAGGGAGAGATAGGGAGAAAATTTGGAACTTAAAATATTATGGAAGTGAATGTTGAAAACTAAAAATGAATGAATTAATTAAAAAAAGAAAAAAGAATTGGTCATCCAAGGCTTTGCTTGAAGGCCTTCATTGAGAGGGAAACCCCTGTTTCCTAAGGTAGCTCATTCTTCTGGATAGTTGTAATTCTTAGGAAGTTTTCTTTACTCATCAAGGGAATTCCCTTACTTTCATCAAGTCTAAATCTGCACCTTTGTAACTTTCACTTCTACTTATACTGCCCTCTACAGTAGGGATGTAGTAGAAAGAACTACAATCCTTCCTCTAAACACCTGAAGATAGCTCTTAAGTCCCCCTAAGTCTTTTCTTTCCCAAACTAAACTCCTCAGTTCATTGAACCAATTCTTTATCGTCCTGGTTGCTGCCCCCATCCTGTCTCCTTTCCAGTTTTTCCATGTGGTTCCCAGAACTGAACACACTACTCCAAACATATCTTAATCAGGACAGAGTACAACAGGATAATTCCCTCCCTAGTTTTAGACACTAGACATCTCTTAATGCAGTCTTTTTTTTGGGGGGGGGGCTACATTATCATATTATTGAAGTGTTTGATGGAACTGGCAATCCACAAAACCTCCCCTGCTATATAATTTTTAGATCTACTGTTGACCATTCTTACTTTTTCTCATCTTGTACTTGTCAAACAGATTTTCTGATTTAATTGTAAGACTCTAAATTTATGCCTATTATATTTAATCTAATTAGAGCTCTCTCAAGGTTGAGATTTATTTGGATTCTGATTCCTGTCCAACACTATCCAATATGTTAGCTATTCCTTCTAGCTTTATGCCATTTGCAAATTTGGTAAGCATGACATTTAGACCTTTATCCAAATCATCGATAGAAATGTAAACCAGCACAGAGCTCAAACACAGATCTCTGGGAGCAACTGCTTGAGATCTTCCAAGCTGATATTGAACCACTAATAACAACTTTTGGTATCGATTTATTCTGAATCCTTCTAATTGTGATACCACATTTTCCCATTTTTTTCAATGAGCACTACATAAGAGACTTGTCATAATTTCCTAAGATCTAGATAAATTATATCTTCAGCACTCCCTATTACCTGTCTAAATAATCAAATCTAATTACCAGATTCTAATACCAATTCTAATACCATTACCTGATCTAATCATCAATAATAAAAAAATGGAATGAGTTTAGCCTTTCATGGTCTGTTCTTGAACCCATGATTTCTATTTCTTATCCCTACCTCTTTTTCTCTAGATGCTTCCTAACTCTTCCATTAATAATACATTTGATAATTTTTACAGGAATTACATTCAAGTACACTGACCTATAGTGAACAGACTCCATTTTCTACAGCCCATTCCACCCGCCCCTGAAAGTCAGTGACTGGCTCAGTAACCACATTTGCTAGTTCTTTTACTATATAAGGATATAATTCATCTGATCCTGGCAACTTGAACTCATAAAAGGTAGCTAATGGACTCCCACCTCCCGCTATTATCTCACTGCTTACCTTGGATATCAACTCCTTATTAGTTTATGTTTGCTCTGCCCTTACTTGCTGAAAGATTGTTCTCCTTGGCAGAGAAAACAGAAGCAAAAGCAAAAGTAGAACTAAACATCTCACCATCTTCAGTTATCACTGTTAGATCCAGACCAAGTAGTGTTCCTATCCCTTCTTTCTCCCCCCTAGCCCCTGCCAATATAGCATAAAAATTCATTTGTTAACCTTAGCTTCCTTTATTTTCCTCAGTTCATTTTGAGTTTTAGAATGCTTGACATTACTATTAAGGGAAGATGCTATCCTTTATTCTCCATTATCTCCTCTTCTGTATGTGTATTTTAAGAAAAAGGCCAGTGAATTCCCTGTGTCACAACACTGATCTCTTTAGGTAAGCTTCCCCTATTCTACCTCATCAGAACTGCTTTTTCTTTTCATAACTTGGGTTGCCCATGGGTGTTTTGCTTACTGATGAGTAGGTGTGATTTGGAATTGATAGAAAGAATGATTTCTCATTGCATGCTGAGTTGGCATGAGAAGTTTGGAAAAGAGAGACATTCTTTTTCATTCCCATTTCAAGAGAGGCCCATTCAATTATAGACTCTCTTTTGGACCAATTTTATGGAGAGACAGACTTTGGAAAGCAGACATACAGGGGGAAGCTGGCTCCTCAATATGTCCCTTATTTTTACCAGGCCACTCCAAAGACCTGGGGGGATTTTTTCCCCTTTTGTTTATATTGGAGCTTCTTTGTTGGTTGAGCTGAGATATCTTGTTTCTCAGTGAGAGAGCACATTCATTCAGTATTTTTTCTGGTATATTTTAATTTGTACAACTTTTCTGATTTTTGTTTGCTATCTGCTTGGATAAGTGGGTTTATTCACATATCACAATTCACAGTGATCTTTTGTGTAACTATCATTCTGGGAAAGGAGCCAGGCCTACAAATATGAAATTGGGGTGCCCCTTCCCCTTTTAGGGGATAATAACCAGGAAAGTACTTCTTGTGCTTTGCCTCCTTATATTAGGAGTTCTTGTTTGCTTCTCTGGTTATTCATACATCATGCATTTTTGTTTAAATATCTGAGGCCACAGTGTTTATTGTAGGTTTTTTCTTGGATTTTTTTTTTTTTTTTAGAATTTCATTCTTTTTTTTTTTTTGGAGTGGGGAAGGCAAGGCAATTGGGGTTAAATGACTTGCCCATGGTAACAAATAGTAAGTGTCTCAAGCACCTGAGGCCAGATTTGAATTCAGATCCTCCTGACTCCAGGGCTGGTGCTCCTCTATTCTAGCTGTCCTTAGAATTTTATTCTTGAGAAATTTCCATCCTTCCTAGGATGGTTTCCCAATAGAATTTTGGTTCATGGGATCCTACCTATCCTTCCTCTAAACCTTTTGAAAAATGCTTTCCTCAAATCTAAGCAGAGTTCATGTCATAGTGTGCCTTTCAGGCTTTTCTCTTCTTCCCAACCACATATCCTAATATGGCATGGTCACTTTATCCTCAAGGTTCAATCATTTCTACCTTGGTTCTTCCTTGCTGCTGAGAATAAGATACAGAATAAATGCCTCCCTCATTAGCTGTTCCCTTTTAAAAGGATGGAATTACTATTAAGGCAAATTTTAAAAAGACTACTATCTGCCCTGTTTTGGGAAGAGTGAGAAAAAAAGGTCCAATAGATTTCAGGATAGCTGAAATTTCCCATCACCATATATCATATGCCTGTTCCAGACCTATGGAATGTTGCTGAATCTCACCTTCTTCTTTCTATCCCAGTGGTCACTCCAATGATAACATTACTTTTATTTCTTTCTCAACTGATCTTCTTCTAAATGCTTTCTGGTGTAGTTGTCATTTTCAGTTCCTGGATTGATTATTACATATTAAGAATGTCCTGCTGCTTCTGAATAAGATATATCCTTCTGAAGTCATAGTCTGATCATGGATCTCACCCTGTCAACTTAGTGAAAACTACAAAATCAAATTTGCCTCCTTGTATTAAGATATCTTGTTCACTTTCCTGGTTATTCATGCTCTGTGCATTTTTGTATAAATAGCTGAGGCCTCAGGTTTTATTGCAGGGTTGTTGATTTTTTTTCCTTGGATTTTTCTCAAGTGACTTTCAATGTCTATTCTTCTTACTACACTGTAACTACTTTTATGGCACCTAGATTGTTGGATATTTGTAGGCAGTTTTTTATTCTGCCTTTTGAGTTTAAAATCCTTTTGATTATATTTGTAAGGTTCCATGTGAGTATATTTTTATTAGCCATTGTTAAGTGGGCTCAATCATGTTCCAAGAGCCCATCATTCCCAAATTTTAAATCTGCGGACCAGAAATCCAAATTCTTAGGTACCACCCTCTTACCTAGCTACGTACTTTTAAACCTGCCTTTTTCTTCTCCAGACTTCAATCAGTAGCAGTGATAGAAAACACCTGTATACCTAAATCCTTCAGCTTTTTGCTTAAGACTTCATAAACCTTAGCAATATTTACAGGATTCAGCATCAGTTTTGTCCATGTGAATTACCAAGACTGAAGGGCACTTGTTGCGTCCGTGTGAATTACCAAGAGTGTTTGGATAAATCTCAGAAGGTTCTCTGGCACATCCTGGATAAACTGCAGACCTTTATCTCATTATCAGCCACCTTAGTGGGCATCTACACAGAGCTCTATGCTACCATCACTCATCACTTCTTCGGATCTTTCCTGAATGATCTCTTACCTAGTCAGACATCATAGCACCTGGCTCATAGCAAATACTTCATAAATGCTTGCTGACTGACTGATTGATAACATCTCTAGCTTCACAGGATCATTCCTTGGAGGGAAAGCAGTTGTTTCTTCATCAGGGAGCTCAGATCTCTTCTCTTTAGGTCTGTTGCTTCACTGGGGCTTTTTCTCTTTTATTTTCTGTGTATCATTCTTCTATCCTCAAGCTACAGACACAGGTTAAGAGTCCCCTAGGGTAGCTAGGTAGTGCAGTGTATTGAAGACTTGAGTTCAAATCCATCCTCAGACATTTACTATCTGTGTGACCTTGGGCAAGTCACTTAGCTCTGTTTGCCTCAGTTTCCTCATCTATAAAATGAGCTGGAGAAGGAAATGGCAAACCACTCCAGTATCTTTGCCTACAAAAATGGGGCTTCCCAATTCCTTCTCTCTCCCCTCCTTTTCCTCAGGGCCCTACCTTGCTCTTTCTCTTGCCCAGCCTTCTAGTACTGAAACACAGAGACTACTTTAACACACACAAACATGGCCTACATACTAAGAAAACTGGGACCAAAGAGAAGATCAGACTTGTCTGAGGTCATACATCAGGCAAGAAATGCAGCTGCAACCTGAGGCTGAGTTCACTCGTTCCATCCCACCAGACAATGCTGCCTCTTCTCAGGCAGGATCTAAAAGTGTGTGGGCACTTTTCAGCACGCTGCCTAGGCCTGGGCCCTCTACAGAGGCAGGGAAGACCACCAGCCCATCTTGGATAGCTTGGGGAAGGCCATGTGGTGTAGTCCTAGAAAGACCACCAGGGTAAGTGTCAGGAGACTGAAAACATCCCAGCTTCTTTCTAGACATTTGGTCTTAGGTAAATCAATTTACTACTTTGGGCCTCAGTTGCCGCATTTATAAGATAGGGACAATACCATCTTTTCCTGGATACCTCACAGAATCTGCAGTAATGTATGTGAAAGTGTTAGGCATCTGGGTGGTGCAGTGGACAAAGTGCCAGAGACCTAGAGTCAGGAAGACCTGAATTCACATCTGGCCTCAGATATTTACTAGCTGTGTGACCCTGGGCAAGTCACTTAACCCTGTTTACCTCAGTTTCCTCATCTGTAAAATGAGTTGGAGGAAGAAATAGTAAACTACTCCAGGATCTTTCCCAAGAAAACCCCAAAAGGGGTCATGAGGAGTAGGTCACAGCTGAAAATTGACTGAACAACAACTAAAATGTGAAAGTGCTTTGTAAATTGTAAAGTGTTATGCAAATATGAGACAAGTTAAATACCCTTCACGGAATCATAGCACTGAGACCTGGATTGAATCTTAGACATCATCTGGTTTAACTTATTTATTTTATAGAGGAAGAAATTAAGCCTAGTGGAAGTTAAATGACTTATCCAAGGTCATATAAGTAGTTATATCTTACTTGGACTGGAATTCAGGTTCTTTGATTCAAAATCCAATTCTCTTTCCACTCTAATATGCTGCTTACTTGAGAAGTAGTTCCCCATTTACTACAGGGAGGCTGGGTGATCACTTGCCAGGGATGTCATGGAGGGAATATAATCTCTTCTTGGAGGTCCCACACAAAAGCATCTTGCTCCCTGATGGTCCTAGATTGTCTTCCATCCCAAAACATCCTCAAATTTGCGGGGGGGGGGCGGGAATTGGCTCACACAGATCAATGGACTGGACTCATTAGTCCATTTTCCAATCTTGACTCATTCTCGGTCAATCTGAGAGCCCTAACTGCATTTGGGATATTATACTTACATTCATAGCTAATCCAATGAATGGTTTTTGTCAATTTTCCTCCCACACTCACCCTCTCAAAGAAGGATCTCAGAAATATATTACATAATTCCTATGAAGTATTTACAATGACAAGGTCCTCCAACTCAAATCCAGAGCCCTGCTGTAGGACTCACGACTGCCAAGCCAGCCATGCAAGAGACTCTAATGCCCAGAGCCATGAATTATACTTACCCAGGCTGTGATGGGTAGAATCTGTCTCTTGTATGAGCAAGTGTCTTGCCCCAGCTGGGATTTCAAACATCTTGACATAACCTTCATTAAGATATTTAAAGAAAAAGAATGAGTTCATAATAGCTGAGCTATGTCCTGACCTACTCCAGGAGCTTGTGACAAGGGATAAATAACAGGAAGAATTATGTTGTTACAGTGTACATAGGTCACAATCACATGTACACATGAATACACACAACATGGACACAATATGGGAACACATTCAATGCATACATGTTCACAATCACAGAAAACACACAATATAAAAATGTACACAATGTACACATATCCATGAACATATGCCTATTCAGAGTTGGTGTTTCACAAGCAGAGCAGTAACTAATCATAAGTATGCCTGGAGTGAAATGTGTGTGTGTGTGTGTGTGTATCTGGTTTTTCCCATCTGTCAGCTATAGTAATTGAGTCAGTGAAATGAAGCTACTTGCCCCAGGTCATTTGGCACTAAAGCCTAGACCACAAGCTGTATGGTAAACTCATAGTCATTAATTTATAGCCACAATTAGTCAAAAGATTATAGGTCTATAAATACATCGTCCCCCATGTCCTGCCAGGGACCTAGCACTGTTCCAGTTACTGAGTATTTCAGGCACTATTTAGCAGAAGCCTTTTCTTTCAGTGACCTGAAGGGACAGGGTTAAAGAACAAGAGCAAAGAGGGGTTAGAGCATTCTAGGTAGGGAAGGTTGGAGCAGAGATATGGAGACTGGAGTGGGCCTGCCAGCCATCAAGTTTGGGCAGAACTATGATGTTTGCTTTGGGGGCAAATGAAGCTGGAAATGGAGGCAAGAGCCAGATTCAAGAGGACCTTGGATGCTTGGCTGAGGAGCTGATTTAAGGTGGTGAGATTCTCTACCTGATATAGGCCTCCCAGGAGGTAGGAGGTAGTGACCAAGAATGACAAATGGCATGATGTGGACCCTTCTCATACCAAGCAGAGTTGACTGAAATAGACAACTTTGGGGATGGGAGAGCGCCGAAGGACAAACTGAGTGAGAGGAAGCATGCCAGTCATGGCCTTGTGTCTAATTAGCTCCCTAGGAACGAACAAACCAATAGGTCAGAGTCTCAGCAGGCCTGAGAGATGGGGTCTGAGAGGTAGAGGAGGGTCTCAGAGCAAGAAAGGCTAAGAGGAGAGGCGGAATCTAAGCGGTTGAGGTTGACACCCTGGGGGCACTGTGACACTGGCCAGAAGCTGACACCTAAAACTAGGGCATGAGTGAGGAGGGTGGGAGCGATTGTAGTCATTCAGATATCTTCAGACTGATTGAGAATCCTTGATCTCAGTGGAGAAGTACTTGGTTGTGTCAATGTATTTTTAGTACCAGATGTTTGATTTCATCAGTGCAGGGTCTGTCCCATGAGAAAATGCCCTCTCCCAATGCAGAGCAAAATGTTCTGCAACTTCAAATCTTAGAGTGTTGTCTGGGGAGGAAGGAGAGGTTAAGCGACTTGGCCAGGATCACACAGCTAGTAAGTGTCTGAAGCAAGACGTAAACCTAGACCTTCCTAATTCTACATTAGCCCAATTTGGTGGTTAAAAGAGCTAAAAAAAACCAAACCAAACCAAAACAACAACAAAAAACCACACCTCACTGTCTGATGATGAAATGTTTTGTCTCTTTAGTCCTACTTATAACCTTGAGTAGGGGTGACCCAGGTAGGTGAATTTGAACAAATACTTCATCCCAATACTTTGGACAGGTGATTAAACTTTTTTTGTCTCAGGACTCTGACTATTAAAAATTATTGTGGGCCCCTTTACACTCTTAAAAAATTACTGAAGACCCAAAGTGCTTTTATTTTTAAATTTTTATTTATTTCATTATTCCATTACATTTTTATATTATATATCAATATTTGTTGTAATAATAAATTAAAACCAATAATTTAAAAATATTTATACATTAATTTATTTTAAAAAATCATAAAACCATTCCATGTTAATATAAATAACATACTTTTAATGCAAAAAAAAAAAACCAACCCTATATTTTCCCAAACAAAAATGATTTAATGAGAAAGGTGGATTGTTTTGTATATTTTTGAAAGTATCTTTAATGTCTGGAGACATTGGGATAATGTGTGAAGACAGATGGATTCTCATATCTGCTTCTGCATTCAATCTGTTGTAATATATTGTTTTGGTTGATTTATCACAAAGAAGTAGTTAGAAAAGGGAGGAGTATTTTGATAGACAAATAACATCTTAGAATTATGAAAATAGTTTCCATCTTACAGATGCCTTAAAAGGGTTTCGGGAATACTCAGGGGTCTTCAAGACTACACTTTGAGAACTGTTGTTTTTTTTATCTCTGCCTTTATCCCGTAGTTAACAGGTAATAATCAAAGACTTTGGAGAGGGATAGGTCATACCTATTCATTAGGAACATTCATATGGCAACATGTAGGGGAAGGGGAGAGACTGGAGAGGAGGAGAGAGGCTGGGGTACTGTTGTGATAGCGTCTAGCTGTAGGAACAGAAAAGAAAGACATGACCGAGAAAGAATGAACCTAGCGATTGGATGTTGGGGTTAAGGGAAAGAATGAATTTTAAGATGATCCACTCACATACATAAACACAGACACATGAAACCACCAAGTAGTGAGTAACTGAAGAGAGAAGAGTCAGGCAGAGGGTGTATAACTGACCTTGTTTCTTAGGTAATCTTGTGAATGTCCCTTTGATTACTTTGCAGTGGGAGTTATCTCCTCCACACACACCGCATTTGTCTTCTTGTTTGGTGGAGCCAATCACCCGGTCACAGCCAACTTTCTGCGGGGAAAAAAGCATACCCACGTTAAGAATGACCTCACCTTCATTCCCCAACAGCACCAGGATGTCTTACTAATGTTGCTAAAGCTGCCAGGGCCTCATCATGCTGGCAGGCACATAGAAAAGACTTCAGAGGCCTCTGAGATATAGTAGAAATCCTTAGAGTCTCCCAACTTAACCAAAATGAGAAGTTCTTGAAACACTGCTGGAAAAATCAAAGGTCTGTTAAATCAAATCCTACTTTCAGTTACCTTGGGGAGCTTTCTATTTCAGAAGGCACTGAAGTGAATCCTTTTGCAAAGTGAATAATCTAGCAGGGCCACCTCTATTGACAAAAACATTGCCTGTCTACAAAGCTACAATTATAACAGTTGCCCTCATCTATAAAAAGATGTAATGTTATATGGAATTTAGATTTGGGCTGCCCTAGGCCTGGACTCTCACTGCTAGGCTAGAGCTATGGTTCTTGGAGCAACAACATAATTCCCTGTTCTGCTGAAAGCACAGCTTTTTCCTCAGTGACATCAATCACTTCTTTTCTGTTAAAAAAAATCTGAAGGTAAGGTCATTTTTATAAAAGATGTGCTGGGATTAGGACAAAGTTCCTCATGGTATGGTATAGAAGACAGATCAATGAACTTGGAGGCAGAAAGAATTTGCTCCAAATCCTACTTTAGACAGTTACTAGCTCTGTGACCCTGGGCAAGTCACTTAATCTTTTTGGGTTTCAGTTCCTTTATCTATGAAATGAGGGCTAGACTCAATGACCTCTAAAGTCTCATGCAGTTTTAAAGCTGTGATTCTACCCACAAACGAACTCTGTGCCAGATCTGGCCTTAGGGTAACTGTCTGCTTTCTGAAAGTGAGAAATGAGATTCCATTCTACCTAGGCAAAGCTCAGAGATTAAATCAGTCAATACTTAAAGAAATTAATTTCAAGCTACTCACTGAAAGGTAAAATACTGAAGCTGAAGCTTAAATATTTTGGCCACCTAATGAGAAGACAGAATTTATTGGAAAAGACTGATGCTGGGAAAGATTGAAGGCAAAAGGAAAAGGGGACGGCAGAGGATGAGATGGATAGATAGTGCCATGGAAACAATGAACATAGGATCAGAAAGACTTTGGGAGATGGTGGAGCATTGAAGGACAAGGCATGCTATGGTCCAGAGTTGAACATGACTGAATGAGAACAACAGAAGGGATATCTAAGTGAAAGTAAAAATGTATTCAGTCACATATCTGAGATCTGAAGAAGGAACCTTGACAATATCCTTTAGACTATGGGGAGGACCTCATAGCCGAGAAGGAGGTGGCTTCTTCTTCCTCCAATTACCATCATAATTATTATGACTACTGTTACTATGACTTTTGCTACAACTATCATTATCACTCTTATTGCTATGACTATTACTACCAATATTACTATTAATATTCCTCTCACTGTTATTAGACATTCCAGAGTCAACTGGATTATTAACACTAATGGAGCAGTAGCAGTCATGGATACCCAAACTAGAAATTAATTCTCATTCTTATCCACCCCTCCCTCCAAATCATTTATATTTTAATCTGGGAGATATTTTAAACCTCACCTCTAAACAAGGGTATACATAGGGACTCATGGGATCAGAGGATCACAGATTTAGGGACCTTAGAGGTCACTATGACTTCATTTTACTCATAAGGAAACTGAGGCACATAAAGGTTGAGCATTCAAATAGTCTGACTGCTAAAAAGTTACCTGGTTACTTCACCTTCTTCCACTGTTCATACTCCTCCCTGCTCTCCAATCCAGACTGAGAAGAGACTAGTAGTTTTCAGACTGCTCTTAGGTTTGACCTTTAACTTCTCCCTAGACCTGGCAAAGATGGTCAGGTGGTTCTAGCTAATAAGATCTTTCCCAGTTTAGCTTATTCATGTATAGTGGAAGGTCACATATTCTAGTTATATTATCACTGCCACAGTGAGGATGTGTGCTTCTAGAGGATAGGAACTATTTCATGTTCATCTTTGTATCCCCAAAGCTTTGCAAAGTACCTGGCAAACAGTAGGCACTTAATATATGCTTGTTTTTTGACTGATCTATGATTTTACCAGTATGAGGAATCCTTAGAGTAGAAATTCCTTTCACCAGGCCACCTACTTAGTAGACATGAACCAGGGCATTGTCTGAGACAGAGAAATTAAAGGACTTACTTAGAGTCACATTGTAAGTTGTCAGAGACAGAATTTGGCCCCAGTCTTCTTGACTTCAAGTTCAACTTTCACCTACTATGTCATGTTCCAGTAACAGTAATAATCAATACGCATTTATACGGGGTGTTGTAGTTCATAAATCATTTTCATATGTCTTACTAGTTGAAGTTAGGCCACCTATGGACAGGGGCCAATTTTACAAGATGAGATCTTTTAAAAGGTAAACCAATACACAGGAAAATAGGGCTAGGGGATAGGGGCTGGACCTATGATTTCATTGTGGCATAGTTACCCCAGGAGAGGAAATTCTCTCTATGTGTACAGGTTGGAACATTCTCTATAAATTAGATCCTTAGATAATTGCCTAGGACACTGAGAGGTGATTTCCTCCGAGTCAAAGACATAGTATATGTCAAGGGCAAGAGTTCAACTCAGTTCTTCTTGGATTTGACTATCAATCTATTATAGTATGTTATCTCTTGGGAAAGTAAGGACACACAATCATTGTGTTATTACATCATAAACTGGAGGGATAGGGAAGAACTTTCAGAGATTTGAATAGGGGAAGAATTCATGATCGAACAAGGGATAAAGAGGACCACAGAAGATAAAATGAACAATTTTAATTATGTAAAATTAAAAAGGTTTTTTTCCCACACAAACAAAACCAACACACTTATTGTTAGAAGGGAAATAGTTAACTGGGAAAAAATCTTCACAGCAAGTTCTTTTAATGGAAATTTAATTTCCAATAAAAGGAATTAATTCAAATGTGTAAGAATAAGAACCATTCCATAAATGGTAAATAGAGGGATATAAACAGACAGTTCTCAAAGGAACATATCTAAGCTATTAAAGGCAAATGAAAATATGCTCTAAATCACAAACAATTGGAGAAATGCAAATTAAAGCAACACTGAGATGCCATCAGACTAGTAAAGTGGCAAAAAAAGAAAATGACAAATGTCAGAGGGGCTGTAGGTAAACAGGGACGTCAATGTACTGTTGGTGGAATTGTGAATTGCTATAAAGACAGAGGAACTAGAGACCAAATTGCCAACATTCATTGGATTATGGAGATAGCAAAAGAGTTCCAGAAGAAACATCTACTTCTGCTTCAGTGACCACTCTAATGCCTTTGACTGTTTGGATCACAACAAACTGTGTTAAGTCAGAGAAAGGATTCTGGGAAGATGGCAGAGTAGGTCAGAAAGTTCCAAGCTCTCCAGATTTCCCTCACAAACAAGATAAAATAGTGCCTCAGGGTGAACACAGAGTGGTAAAAATAAACAGAAGTGCATAATCCTGAATGAAAAAAAAAAAAGGACTCTTAATGAATGGCTATTCTTTCAGGATTTTGTTAAAAACAAGGACCTGACGGGGCGGCTAGGTGGCGCAGTGAGTAGAGCCTTGGCCCTGGAGTCAGAAGGACCTGAGTTCAGATCCGGCTTCAGACACTTAACGCACACACAAATAAAAACCTAGCCGTGTGGCCTTGGGCAAGTTACTTAACCCCAATTGCCCTCCAAAACCCAAAAAAACCCAAACAAACAACCCCCCCCCAAAAAAAAAACAACGACCTGAATTTAATAGAAGATTTGACATAGAGAAATATAAGGTCCCTATCAAAGACAAGAGACTCAATAAGGACAGATTGTTTACCTTTTATATGAGGAAATGTAAAACATAAGTCTAAGCTCCTTATTAGTAAGTGGGTAGTTTGTAAGAAAGACTGGAGTATACATAAGTATGATATGATTTTCAAAAGTAAAACCATTTAGGAACAGGTAAAAAGAGTAATTATTTTATACAAATGAAGTGTGAAAGGAAGAACTGACACAGAGGAATCAGATGGGGTAAAAGTCTTCTAAATTCAGAAGGAAATAAAAGGCTAAAGGGATAGATAGGGGAGAGAGGATAAGGGAGAGATTACTAGAGGGGAGGGTGAGGGAATAGGATAAGATAAGGGGAGTAATAGAAGGGTGTTTAGATTAATGGGAATGGGAGGATAAGGAAGCAGGCAGGTTAAGTAATAGGAGGGCAAGGTAGTGGATAGCTGTAAAGTAGAAGAAGTCAGGAGGGACAGGGAATAAGATACACACAAACATAGAATAAAGATCAGGAGTGAAATTTATTAGGGAAAAAAGCAGGGGTAGTAATCATGATCTCAGACAAAGTTAAAGCTAAAATAGATTTAATCATCAGAGGAAACTAGGGAAACTATACTATATGTCAGCTATATCAATCAATATAGTTTTAGACTATTTAAAATAACTAGACTTTTAAAAATAACTAGACAGCATAAGGTTGGAATATTATTGTGGTGTAGGAAACGACAAGTTGGTGGACTTAGAGAACTATGGAAAGACTTGGACTTATGAAGGGAGAGGTTATCCACCCTCAGAGAAACAGAACAAATAAGTATAACAGTCTTACATAGGTGCATATGAATGTATATGTTTGTATATGAGTATAGATATCTAACTATATGTATGTGTACATAGGTATCTGTATATATATTGTATATATCTGTGTGTATGTGGGTATATATGTATGTTTGTATGTATATATGTGTGTATATATATGTATATATATATATATATATATATATATATATAAATACATCAGTGTTTAATTGTACTTTCTTGGGGGAGGAAGTAAGAAAAGGGAACAAAGTAAATAGTACACAGCAGAGAACAAAAGAAAACAGAAGAAAGCAAAGAAAAGGCAGCTCTGAACACAATGCATAGTATTTATTACAAAGGCTTTCTTGAAATGGAAATTTATTGCTGTATATTTTGAATCCTCTCTTACATTCTGCTATGCACATGGTAATGCTTTTTTTTCCTTTTCTTATTTTGTATTTAGGTTTTAATATTTAAGTTTGTAATATGTTTCTTTTTCTTTTCTTATTGTATAGTTAAGTTTAAAAAAATTTAAAATTGTGGCAAGTCCTTAAAGAGACGGGAATACCAGATCATCTAACTTGTCTCCTGAGGAACCTGTATGAGGGCCAAGAAGCAACAGTTAGAACTGAACATGGAAAATTGATTGGTTTAAGATTGGAAAAGAAGTATGATATGGTTGCATATTGTCACTTCATTTATTTAACTTATATGCAGAGTACATTGCACAAAATGCCAGGCTGGATGAATCGAAAGCTGGAATTAAGGTTTCCGGGAAAAATATCAACAATTTCAGAATCACAGATTATACCATTCTGAAGAAAGTGAAGAAGAATTAAGAAGCCTTTTCATCAGGGTGAGAGAGAAGAATGTAGAAGCCAGCTTTAAGCACAACACCAAAAAAACCCAAGATCATGGCAACTGGTTCCATCACTTCCTAGCAAATAGAGGGAAGAAGAAATGGAAGCAATGTCAGATTTTATAATCTTGGGCTCAGAGATCACTGCAGACAATGACTGCAGTCATGAAATTAAAAAAAAAAAACCCAAACCAAAAATATTTGCTCCTTAGAAGGAAAGCTATGGCAAATCTGGATAGTCTACTAAAAAGCAGAGATATAACCTTGCCAACAAAGTGTGTATAGTCAAAATCATGGTTTTTTCAGTAGCAATGTATGGTTATAAAAGTTGGACTATAAAGAAGGCTGAGTTCTACAGAATCAAAACTTTCAAGTTGTGCTGGAGAAGACTTTTGAGAGTCACTTGAACAGCAAGGAGATCAAATCAGTCAACACTTAAAGAAATTAATTTCATTGGAAAGTCAAATACTGAAGCTGAAGCTTAAATACTTTGTCCACATAATAAGACAGAACTCATTGGAAAAGACCTTAATGTCGGGAAAGAGTGAAGACAAATAGGGGATGGCAGAGGACGAGATGGATAGATAGTGTCATAGAAGCAATTCACATGAGCTTGGACAGATTCCAGGAGGTAGTAGAAGATAGAAGGACCTGGTTGCCCATGGTTCATGGGGTCAAGAAGAGTTGAACATGTCTGAATGACTGAACAACAACAACACAGCCAATCTGGAGAGTAATTTGAAATTATGCTCAAAAGGTCACTAAATCCCAAGTACCCTTCAATTCAGTGACATCTCTACTAGACCTATCTCCCAAATATGTCAAAGAAAGAAGGAAAGGCTCCATGTGGCCAAAAATATTTATAGCATCTGTTTTTATAGTATCAGAGAACTCTATACCAAGTGAGTACTTATCAACTGGGGGAATGACTGAACAAATTATGGTATATGAATATAATGAAATACTATTGTGCTATAAGAAATGATAAAAAGAATGCATTCAGAAAACCCTGGGAAGACTTATTATATACACTGATGAAAAGTGAAATGAGCAGAATCTGGAGAACCATTTCCAAAACAACAACATTTTAAAGACAAGCAACTTTAATAGACTTATGAACTCTGATCAGTGCAGTGACCAATGAAGATTTCAAAAGACTAAGGATGAATTGTGCTACCCATCTCCTAATAGAGAGGTGATAGACTCAAGAGAGAAACACATAGATTTATGTATACATGCATACATATGGATACATGCAGACTAAGACACAGATTTTTGGACATCGGCAAAATAGGAATTTGTTTTGCTTGACTATGCATATTTGTATGAGTTTTGTTTTGTTTATTCTCCAATGTGGGGGTGGGAGAAAGAAAAATAAATGCTTGTTGGTAGAAAAATAAAATTTAAAAACTTCTCTGAAATCACAGTATCAAAATAGATCTTTCTTGTAAATTTTATTTCGTATTTCTGCTGAATTGAAGATGTCTAAAGTATTTCTTCAAGGCAGCTGAGCCTGGTATCAGGAAGACCTGAGTTTTTATCCAGCCTCATACACTTTTTAGCTATGTGACCCTGGGCAAGTCACTTATCCTGTTTGCCTGACAAAAGTTCCCACTGAATCCAATGGAGAAGGAAATGGCAAACCACTCCAGTAACTTTGCCAAGAAAACTCCATAGACAGTTAAGGTCTATGGGGATCATGAAGGATCAAACATGACAGAACAACTAAAAACCAAAAGTATTTCTATTATCACTGGTCCTTTTGTCTTTATCACCTTGTTTTCATCCCATTTTCTTCTTTATGACCTTCCCTCAATGTGTAGTCTCTAATATCTTTCATGACTAAATATATAATTTTAGGATCATAGATATCAAGCTGGAAGGGACCTGAAAAACCATTGAGTCAAACCTTATTTTACAGATGAGGAAACTGAGGCTTAGAGAGCTTTAGTGATTTTCCCAGGGTCAGCAAGCTTTTCAGGTGAGGTTTGAACTCAGGTCTTCCTGAATCCAAGTGAGATGCCTTATGTACTATATCATGTCAGATTTTATTTTATTTTTTGGGGGGGGAATAGTACAAGATGTCTTTGAATCAGATTAGATTAAAAGATCATTGAATATCAAAATATCAAAATAATTAATAGATTAACTCATTTGGACCTCACAACAATGCTAAAAGGTTTTCAGGACAGGGATTATTATTCTAACTTTATAGACCAGGAAGAAGAGGCCCAGAGAAGTAAGATGACTTTCCCAAGGTGTACAATTTGTAAATAATAGAGTCAGAGATGGAACTCAGGGCTTCAAAGTCACAACGCAGGGCTCTTTCCACTGAACCACACTGGCTTTCAAGTGCTCACTTTTGCTTTGTTTTTAAGAACCCAAATGCCATCTTCCCCCAACACTTACCAAACAGTCTCCACGTACACAAATGCTATAAGGATCCTTGTAGGAGCAATGGGTCCCATCATGTGCCATTCGCTTCATGGATACCACTTCTCCAGTTTCTTTTGACTGGCAGTAGAGGTGGCATCTTTCCTTGGCTGGAGGGTAAAATGGCAGATTTCATTTGCTTTACAATCTATTTACTGATAGGGTTTATACATATTCCTTTAGGGTTTGACATGTGAAGTCCCCCCAATGTGGGACTATTGGCATGTATGCCAGTGATTTCATTTCATTGCATCTATGGGAATTAGTCAGGATAGGTAAATAGGAGGTAAGGCTTGGAGAATGGAGAGAGAGGAAGAGGGGGAGATATTGGAAGGGGTGCTGTACTTATAGTTGAATTTGAAATTGACTATGAGATTTAGGAGTTGCCAATTCAAACTCCACCACTACTTAAATGGTCAGTTCAGGGACTACCTCCTCCCTAAAACATTCCCTGACTCCCCTCTCCTGTGAACTTTTTATAGTACTGGTATCTTGCCTTGTATTGTGGATATTTATGCCAATGTCTTATTCATGCCAGGCAAGGAGGTCAGTGAAGGTACCTTTTCCCAACCTTATTATCTGATAATCACCTGGGTTTAAAATCTCTGGGATATCTTTCATTCTTGTCTCTTCCTAACCCACTACACTCAATCAGTTATCAAACTTTGTTGACCCTACCTCTACAATATCTCAAATCCAACACATAATGCTAAAACTCCTAGCCTAGGCCCTCATCTCTAACCTGGATGATTTTAACAGCCTCTTAAATGACCTTTCTGTATCCAATCTCCTCTCTCCAATCCATCCATCACACAGCTGCCCAAATAATCTTCCTAATGAATAGGAATGACCCTACACTCCCCTACCCTAAAATCACTTCAGTGGCTCCCTATTGCCAGCATGAAAAATTACCTACTCTTTAGCTCTGGCCTTTAAGGCCTTCTACAATCAAGGTCCAACAGTCCTTTGTAGCTTTATTTCAAATTATTTTTCTTTAAGCACTCTACTTTGCAGCAAACCTGAAGGATGAACCCTCTGAATTCACACAGTTTGGAAGCTACTTGAGGACAACGATGGCTTTAGTCTGGCCATTTTATCTCCAGTGCTTAACAGAGTGCTCTGAACATAGTAAGCCCTTAATGCTTATTGGACTGAACTTATTCATCTCTGTCTCCCTGTGGTTCCTTTAACAGGGTTCTGGTCATAACGGGAGCTCAAAAAAGGTTTGGGGATTATAGAGTCATAGATTTTGAGAGCAATCCAACTCTTTAATTGTGTAGATGAGAAAACTAAGGCTTTCAATTGGAAGGGGATATTTTGACATTTATAAGGTAATATAGTAAGTAGCAGAACTGGGACTAGAATTCAGGTCTTTTAATTTCAAATCAGTGATCTTTCCACTGTACCTCATTAGGTGAATGAATGCTTTTAATTACTATTCCTGAGCTTTTGTGTTCAGATGATGTCCTTTTCTTTTCAGGGCATAGAATTATCCTAAAACATGTCATGGAGAATTAATAATGGGTTGCCAATACCACCTCAGGCCCAAATTTTCACCCACAGAGAAAGATTAATTTTGAGGATGGAAAAAATAATTATAACAAGCTGTACACAGTTAATATCCTGCTGCTAATGTCTATTTATTTATAGATGCCTGGCTAGTCCTGAACTATGGGATAGGAAATACAGACAGGGGGTGACCCATTTAAAAGCACCCCCATCGAGCACACTGTGGCCCTAAGTGGAGTAGTGTCATTGGCCCTCCCCGAGGATTTCAAACTATACCAGTGCAGGAACAAAGTCAAAAGACATGGACAGCTCTGACTGAACTGATTTCTTACCATCGCCCAATTTCCAGAAAACCTTTCTTAGTTCTCCAAAAGGTAAATGACCCATATAAGGCATCCTGCTGACTCTTCCAAAGCCAGGAACAACTTTCTTCCATGATTTGGAGCTAAGATAGGTTCAAAGCAAGCAGAAGTTCCACCAACTACCCTCTCTTGCCTCAGGCATAGGGGCAGAAGTACCACCAACTACCCTCCCTCCCCTCCAGCATAACCTGTCAGGGGCATTCTTGCTAATTTGGCTTATCGGTATGAGCAACAAAAAATTTATGGTCACAGCAGTCCAAATCTCACTGTCCAAGACTGATTTAAACATTCTCTATTCTACCCTTGTTTCCTAATACTGTATTAAGTACCTTCTCTTGGGGATGATCCTGGGTTCTTACAGTTCCCACAAAGTTCTGATAGTTTGCCATCAAACTAGAATTTGACTATGGACCAGGCGATGTCTGTCTTCTGAGGACCAGCTTAACATGTCGACTCACCATCAGGGTGCTGACCATGGTACTGACCAGGGTGCTGACCAGAATGAAGGAGGTGATTTTGTTTTTTCAGTTTTGTCATATTCTTCAACTTGCGAAGATTGTCTATTTTGGTATGGAGGAATTGGGGTCTTTTAAAAGTCCAGGTGTGTAAGCTCCTCAAAAAAACATCTAATGAAATTACAGCAAAGAGACAGAAGAGGGCACTCCAAGTGTACCAATAGAGGGGTGTGGTATCAGAGCTCCAGAGAGAATAAATTTGGAAGGATTTTTCCCTTAGCCTGGGTCTTGGGCAGGCCTATCCCTAAGTGATATGATGATCAGGTATTAACTACTAATGGAAAGAAAGGGAAGGAGGGTGGACAACCGTTAGCATATAGGTTGTTCAGGAGGAGGGTTTGTATGTATTTCTCATTTTTTATCACACTTCAACGAAACAAAGATGTTTTTCACCAAAAGGGAAGCAAAACAGGCAGTTTAATGATTGGCACATCATCTCTACTCTAATAAGTGAATTATCTTATTTAAATTTGAATAGAAAAGTGTTGAAGTCTTTTGTCATGGACCCTTGTGTCCTGTCCTGGGTTTGGCTGGATGCTCAAGAGAGACAAGATCAGATTTGCCAAATTAGGCTTGCCTAGCAAAAAGAAAGTCAGTTTCCAACCTCTCCCATGATCTTATTAGTTAGTAATGATCTTCTTCAGGGCTCACAGAGCATTTTGTTTTGTACCTTTATGATGTATTTATCATGTAATATTATATATTATAGTTATTTGTGTATGTTTCTTACCTCCCTAAGAATGTAAGTCCCATAAAGGCAAGAACTATATCTTATTTAAATGTTTATATCTCTCTCATCTCAAATCACAGGGCAGTACTCATTAAGTAGGAGTTTCAAGTTTGGGGTTGTACCTATTACTAGCTCAGAGGTTGCTATGCATGACAGAATATGGGAAAGACTTCTGCTGCTAGTGGCATTGTAAATAGAGTACTGGCCCCGGAATCAGGAAGACCAGAACTGAAATTCAACTTATTAGTTGTGTGACCCTGGGCAAGTCACTTAACTAACTCTGTTTGCCTCAATTTCAAACTTAATTGTAAAATGGGGATAATAATAACATCTATGTCACAGGGTTGTTGTAAGGATCAAATTAAATAATATTTGCGAAAAGCACCCTTGTCAGTGTCTGGTACATAGCAGGCATTATGTAAATGCTTATTCCCATTTTTTCCCTTTTCCCTTTAATGAGGAAACACTTGGGAAGAAGAGGGCTAGTTCTTATTCTCACGTTTATTCCCCATGTTTCATTAGAAGTAGTCATGGTTGCTGAAAGGAATGAAGACTTTGCTGGTTATGATTCATTAAAGATGGCAAGCAAAGCTGATATAGACTGTAAGCAATGGGTTATTATGTCTTTGGTTATTGGTTTGAATGTTCCCAGTACTCAGGTGCTCACTGAACCAGGAACAGTTAAAACTGGAATTTGTAAACATGACCACTGAATGCCACAGTGTCCAGGCAGAATACAGTTAATAGCAGCACTTAACCATCTCATCTACAAGAGGCCCTGTGAAACAGAGAGAACTTTAATCTGCCAACCATATTGACTCAATGTCTCTTCCCTACACCCAGGGAAAAAAGTATCAGGAAAAGAGGTATCATGTCAGCCCCTTTTGCAGTCTATCTACAACTGGTTTAGAGAAGGCTTTTCAGGACACCTTAGATCACAGTAGTTGCCACATCGGTAAAACCAATCACAAATCACTGACAGAGCTGAGAAGCCTCTTGGACCAGAGATGGCTTCACTAAAGAAGTATACTATCCAGAATGTAGGAGGTTATGGGTCTCCTGCTGTGTCCTGGTCAGGCCACACCTACAGGATAGTGGCTACTTCTGGGCACCACATTACAAAGGAGACAAGGATAAGCTAAAGCAGGTTATGAGGTAATTAGCTGGGAAATAAGTGATACAGGAGGATTGATGGAAGGAATTCTGTGTGTTTGTAGGTCGGGAGGGGATAATGTTTAACCTGAAGAGAAGAATTAAGGGCATGCCAGCTAAAGGGCTTTCTAAAGGGCTTTCATGGAGACTTGTTCTCCTTGGTTCCAGATGGAAGACCTCGAAACTGCAGAGAAGCAAACTGAGGCTCATTGTAAGAGCAGAACTTCCTGATGGTCATAAATGGGCAATGTTGGCATGAGTTGCCACTGTGAGAACCAATGGACTCCCTGTCTCTGGAGGTTTGCCATCAGAGGGGCTGAATGAAGGCAGGGAAGTTCTTGAGGGATTTTCTCCCGAGGGTGTGAGGCTGGATTAAGTGGACTCAGAGGCCCCTTCTAGCTCTGAGATTCTGGGAAATCTGCCTGTGAGTTTGGGGCATTCATTTATAGGAGAAGCCCCAGAAGCATGGAGCCCTCCTCATGGCAGGCTAGCCAGGCTGGTAAATGGTGCAAGTTGTCAGTGTAAGCTTAGCCACAAGATGGCGTATTGGAGTTTTTATCAGTGAGCTCCAGTTTATTTACAGTGAAGTCCAACCTGTAGGAGTGTTTCTAGCAGGTGTAAGCCCTCTCAGACCCCTTCTTCATCCCCCAATCCTTATCACCATTTAAAGCCCAGGCTTCCTTAAATCTCCATGAGAACATGGCTGCCATCACAAGACCATGAAGATCCACTGAGTCCTCATGGATATCAGACTCAGACCCCCCGGAGAACCTGACCCAAAAGTTAGATGTCCCTCCTAGTTAGATAATGTGTATATTTTCTTGGGGAGGGGGAAGGAGAAGGTCTCCTGCAGGGACAGTTCCCTGGTTTTCCTCCCGTTGAATCCAGGAACATGACCCTATTCTCAAAGTAGTACCTTCTGATTAGACTTGAATATTCTTCACTAACCCCCCTTTTGTAGTGTCTGGGTTGGCCAGATCTAAGAGGGAAGCTCAAGACCCAAGGCCTTCTCTGAGTAAGGGCATGTGTCAAAGCCCAGGACTAAACAATATGGCTGTCAAGAGGTTTAACCAGTTTATTTGGCTGTCCAGGACAGGGGAGGTGATCTTGTTAGTGCTTATTTATGGTCTGATTCTATCTGGAAGACTAACTGGAGACCCACCTTGTCTTCATAATTCTTAAAGGTTGTGATAGGGAAGGAGTGACTTAGTTTTCTTATGCTTGGCCTCAAAGGACCAAAATAAGACCAGTGAATAGAAATTGTGGTAAGGTAGATTTTAACTCAAATTAAGGAAAAACTTTGTGACCACTTGAGCTGTCTTAGAGTAGATTGGTCTGCTTTATTAGGTAGTGAGTTCTCCATTATCAGAGATATTCAAATGTAGAGTAGATGACTCCTTGTCAGAGATGACCTGTAGGGACTTCTGCTCAGGTATGGGCTGGACCAGATGACCTTTGAGAGTCATTTCAACTCCAAGATAACAGGATTCTATCTTTCTAAGAGATGCTACTGGATTCTTCAAGTTGAACTACACCCAGTGTTTATGCTGAATGCTTCTTCCCACTGTGGGCTGTGTCAGAGCTATGACTACTTATTCTAGCACCAGTCAGGATCTCCCACCCATCACAGTTCATCTGATGATATGGGGACTGCAAGGTGTTAGGTAGAGATTGAGAGGGAAGAGAATAATATTGGCTTTCTCCTACTAGCAGGACTGAGTGAAGGAACCAAGGAAGGGAAGGAGGTGGGAGGATATAGATGAGGATTTGGGAAGTGGAGGGAGATAAACTGGCTTGAGACCAAAATGCCAGCCCTGTTATTGACACTGTATGTTGGAATGGGCAATCTGGAATTATAGAAGCTAAGGCTACCCACTTAGACCATTCTTAACTCCACTCCACTAGAAAATTTGCAAAGGGAATCTAATCTAGGTGAATTTCATTGTGTTCTACTCAGAGAAGCTTGGGTGAGGGGGAGTCGATCCCATTGCATAGATTGACCTAGGCAGGAGGTGGTGGTCTGGGTAGAGAAGATTAAGAGTGACATAATCAAAGTCATATCCCCCAACCCCTCATTAAAGTAGCTCCCACCTCTCATTATAATATTCATTCTCTCATTAATTGTTAACCAGTCAAAGTTGATTGCCCCCTGACAGGAACATCCACTCTTCCAAGGCCATATAAGCATTGAGAGGCCTCCCTGATTCATCTTTGGTTTATGAGAGAAAGTCAAATGACCATCTTTTTATTAATTATTTGCTAGCCATGATTAATAAAATTATTAATTGCCCAGAAAAAGAAGCTAGCGATATAAAATAAAGGCCTCTTAGGTCAGCTCCATCCCCATTCCCATCCTTCAGCCCTGCCCAGAAGCCTCTCTAAATCCAGACACTGAGAGATCATGTGCACTCAGATGTGACCATACTCTCAGATGCTTCATCCAATGACTTGCTAAGATCTGTTGGTTTTATCTTCTCAGCCTCTTGCATCTGAGTTCTGTTCTCTGCTCCCTATGCCACCCACCATCTGAGCACCGACTGCCATTACAGCCTGCCTGAATTACTGCAGAATCCTCCCAATGAGTCCTTGCCCTCTATTCTCTTTCCAATCCATCCTTCATACTGTTGCTGGATCACTCTTCTCTCAGTAGAGATCTGGTTATGCTTCTCAGATCACTGCACTGTGGCTCCCTATCATCTGGTGTCACCCATCTGAGTGACAGCACACTTATCTTGGCACACAAGGCCCTCCATAATTTAGGGCCACTCTACATTTCCAGTGCTATCTCATTCTACTTACTTCTGTGTATTCTATATATGCTGCCTAAGCATGCCCTGTGTTTTTCCTTGCTCGTATACTCTTACCTACACCTGAAATATTCACTCATCCTTTATCTGCTGAATTCCTGCTCATCCCTTAAAGACCAACTCAAATGTCTTGCCCTCCATGAAGCCTTCCCAGATGACCTCTGTGGTAATGGACTTCCTTTTTAGACTTAACATAAAATTTTGTTTTGTGCCTCTCTAATTCACTTATCATATAATAGTGTTGTAGCTAATATGAAATTTCCTGGATAAGGTTCTGATTGGTCCTGGACACTTTTGGATGGCTTCTATATGTTTGGATGCCAGTCCTGGCAAGAATTGGCTTTGTTCCAAGTCCTTGTTATCCCAAAGACAGAACATTGATGGTGAAGCTCAGGGCCAATTCATGTACTCTTGGGCTTGGATTTTTAGAAAAGGGGGCTACAATATGTTCCAGAGGCTGGAGAGCTAGAGACAGCTTTCTAGCAGAGAAGAGACATAGACTTGATACTTTGGAAAAAAGCTGTGTCCAAGTGGCCTTGGGCACTCCAACTACCCCATATATGACAGGAAGTAACCTGATACCTTCCCCAGTATCTAGCATGCTGTTCTAGTAGGTCTTTAATAAATATCAACTCAATTAAATTCAAACTTAAAGTTCAGGAATGTACCTGTTTGTAACTCCAGTCTATTTTACCCCTTGACATAATGCAACCATCAGCTTACTCTCTGAGGAGTACAAGAACATGTCTCTCTTTTTTTTTTTGGTTGGACCACTGGATGATTTCTAACATTGTCCCCAGCTCTAATTAGGATCATGGGATCATGAGAGCAAAGATTTAGGGCTGAAGGGGACATTAGAAGCCATTAAGTACAACCCCCTCATTTTATATTTGAGAAAACCAAGGCCAAGAGGAGTTAAACGACTCGTCTAAGTTCAGACAGCTCGTCTGTGATAGAGCCAGGATTTGAACAGAGGCCCTGTGACCCAAATCTGATGTATTTTCTATCTTCCAGACCACTTTAATATGACATTATATGTTCTACATTGTAAAGTTTCTTTCAGCTCCGATATTCTGTGTTCTAAGGTCCTTTCTCACTCTGACCATGCCATAGTCCAAGGGTTCCTTCTCCCTCAGAGATTCTATGGTGCTTTCTATGAGCTATTCCTGGGCTACTCCCCATCCCTCGCCCTCATCCAGGCTCACCCTCCTTGTGCTCATGGGGTAGCCAGTGGTGCTGGGCATTGCCGTGTTCAAAGTAGAGATCCCATTGGCGACATTGCTCCTCTCGGAAGTCATCCAGGGCATTGGGACAATCCTGCGTGTTGCATAGCTGGAACTCATAGCTGAGCCCCACACATGAACGACCTCCATTGGCCGGGCTGTGGGAAGGGAAGAAAAACTTTTTCAACTTACGGTGCCAATGAAAGATAATAGGAGGGGGAGGGACTTTGTGGACAAGGTAAGAAGACCTTAAAACTGGTCACCATGATTTTGTGGCTATGAAACTGGTCACTTTCCATTCTCAAGATACATGAAATTGCTGAAGACTTTGGAGTAAATTCATAGCTCACTGAGGAGATAGATTCTTTTTTTTTTATGGGGGGTGGGGAAGGAGTTGGAAAGGTAGAGCTGGACTTGTGATTTCATCGGTTTATAAAAGTTTTGATATAGAAATGTTTTCCACCAATGCAAATCATCAACTTTAGAGAGTTGTTTCAGGCACTCTAGGTGCTAAGTGACTTGTCCATGGTCACACAGCTAGCATGTGTCAGAAGCAATCCTCGAGTTCCCATTGTCCTGACTCCAAGCTTAGCCCTCTCTCTGCTACACCATGCTGCTTCTCGTAAGGAGGGGAATTTGGCCACAATATCCATGCAATTGTCACATTACAAAAATACATATTAAGTCTGGTCAGAAAGATCACTTACATACTAGCTGACTTATAATTTGCAAGCTATTCATAGCATTTCATAAGGTAGCAAGGGTTACTCCACCTACCAATTAACAACCCAAAGAGAGGTTATTGAGTCCTTTTTCTGCTCAGCTAAGAGTTGAGTTATGCTTAAAAACATGTGGTCTCTATCTTCACAGAGCTTACAATTTAGTTGAGGAGATGGGACTAACACATCTTTAGAGGGATTCATTTTGGGTATTTTGAACTGGTCTAAAGTAGCCATGTGGTAATGTAGAATGATAATATTTAGAGCTGGAAGGGTGGTTGTTGTTTAGTCTTTTTGATCCTGTCTGACTCTTTGTGAACTCATCTGGGCTTTTCTTGGTAAAGGTACTTGAGTAGTTTGCCATTTCCTTCTCTAGGTCATTTTACAGATAAGGAAACTGAGGCAAACAGGGTTAATTGACTTGCCCAGATAGCAAATGTCAGGGGCTGGATCTGAACTACTAAGATCTTCCTGACCTCAGGCCCAGTACTCTAACCACTGTGCCATTTAGCTGGAAAATAATGTTTAGAGCTCAAAGGGCCGTTAGACTTATATCGACTAGTCCAGAAGTTCTAAACCTTTTTTGTGTCATGGACCCTTTAGTCAGTCTCCTGAACCTATTGGATCTCTTCTCAAAATGTTTTAAATGCATAGATAAATATATAAGAGATAATAAAAGAAACCAGTTATAATGAAATAAAAATGTAATTTTTTCTCATCTAGGTTTATGAAACCTCTGAACCCTATTCTGGGTTAAGAATCCTTAGTCTAATCCCCTCATGTAACAGAGGAGGAAACTGGAGCTCAGAGAGGCTGCTCCAAATCACAGGGGTTTTGAAGCCAGGTGGTCTCTCTCTCAATACAATGTTCTTTCTAATCTATCATTTTGCTCCCACGTGGGAGCTCTTTCCTTTTGAAAGAACAGATGCCACAATTTTTTTATTTCTACCTCAGAATATCAAAAAAATAATATGAACAACAATAAATGGGGGGCAGGGGAGCTTGCTTCTGTGATCTCCAAGATTTCTGATAGCTCTATGAACTGTATTTTCCGTTTAGGGGACAGTAGTATGTGGAAAAGACAGCACAAATTGTCCAGAGTCTAGAAAAGTCAGAGGAACTGTTTCTTGGCCTGTATCACACCTGGGGTGGGGACAGGCTATGAGGACATTCCTTGACACTGGTCTAGGGTTTCACAGTCAATCAAACTGAAGGGCCCAGACAAGAGGCTTCTAAATCACCTGGAGCTTTTTGTCTGTCTCTGCTTGACTCACAAGAAGGAACTTTGACCCACCAGTCCCCGTTGTCAAGCTTGCCTTCCCCTGGCCCAGAAAGGAGAAACTTCTATTCCTTTGCTACAACCTTTTCCACTCAGAATCAGTGATTCACTCAGTGAAGTTGAGAGTCCTTCATCCAAGGGTAAGCACAGAAACAGAAAAAAGTGCCAGTCTCAGAGCCATATAAACTGGGCTCAAGCATGGGCTTTTGCTAGCTATATGGCCTTGGCTAAGTCAATTTACCCCTCTCTAACTCAGTTTTCTCATCTATAAAATGGAGAATGCCAGGCAATGTGGTGTCAAGGATAGAGAGCTGATCTCTGAGTAAAAAAGATGGGTTTGAGTTCTGTCACACGTTGGCTGTGTGACCCTGGGCAAGTAACCTACCTTCTCATTTCCCCAGGCAACTCCCTAAGACCATAATGGATTGAGGAAGTTTTATGTACTGATGAAATCACAAGTGAAGAAAATCGCCCTCCAAATGAGGGTGGTAATATCTGCATGCCACCTTGCAGGGGCAAAGCTGAAAAGTCTTATCTAAACGTGAGCTACTGGGCTCTGAATTATTATCGTCTTACTTTTTGGCACCAGTTCAATCTGTTTTATCTCAATGAGATGGAAAGCTCCTGGAAGGCAGGGATCCATCATATTAACTCAATTCTTCTCACTTTCCTGGGATACAGTGCCATTTACTCTGAGGGTGGTCCATGGAATCTCATTAATGATGAGGACAGTGGTAGAAGAAGAGAGAGAATTCTGTCAAAGAAGTGTGGTCTAGTGGAAGGGGGATTAGTACAGAGCTTCTTAAACTTTTTCCACTCTTGACCCTTTCAGTGCTTCTTAGAAGCCTTGGAAAATTAAGAGAGCTTGGTTCTAGTCTTGGTTGTGACCCACTGCATGACCTTAGGCAAATCACTTAAACTTTCTGGGCTTCATTTGTATGTTTTAGGCCTCTCATCTATGAAAAGGGAAAACTAACTGTCCTATTGAAAGGACAGTGCTTTATAAACTTTACAATGTTCCCAAAATGTGAATTACTATTAATAACAGTAGTTCTGACTCAACTGTTTCTGAAATGATCTGGAGGAAGAAATTTTTTCCTGCCTGAACCTCAGTGTCCTTATCTGTAAAATGGGGATATTACCTGACCTATAAAAGTAATAGAGGTAAGATTGAAATAAAATCTAAGATAGAAGTTACACATAGACAAAAGCCCAAAATAAATAGAATCTCATTAGAATCATGATCAAAGCTTATTCTTTTTAACTTTCTTCCTTTTCATCTGTGTTTGCTTTCAGAGCATGGCTAATATGGGGATATGTTTTGTACGACTGCATATTTATAAAATATACCCAATTACTTGCCTTTTCAAAGAGGGGGAAGAGGAGGGAGGGAGAGAATTAAAAAGAATGTTAAAATTTGTTTTTACATGTAACTGGAAAAAATACATAAAAAAGAATCCTCATTGTCTGATAGCAACTCCATCACTGAGCATACCCCGTGAAAGTATTTTAGTTCAAAGCCAACTTACTGTGGGTTGTCACACTGGCGGGTTCTGAATTTCACACCAGTGCCGCAGGTCCTGGAACAGGAGCCAAACTTACTCCATGCACCCCAATTTCCATCCCGTTTCAAGATATCTGGGGTCAGCCAGATACAATGGCCTTTAAAGCAGTGCTGGAAGAGATTCCAAGAGAAAAACATGAAGACATCTGCTAATCTGGTATTCTTCCTGTTCCCCTTGGAGAGATTCACTCATTCCCAAGATACTGAGGTTTCAGACACATGGACTTCGATTCTTGTTGGATATAGCTAGTTTTCTTGTAGAAAATAATGACGCATCCCTGTTTCTCATATTTATATAAATAAGTTCTCTGGCTATAATAATTCCTGATCAGAGAAATACACAATCTTTCTGAAATTCACCTTTTCTTTTGTAATTTTTTTGGAGGGGCAAAGGCAAGGCATTTGGGGTTAAGTGACTTGCCCAAGGTTATACAGCTAGTAAGTGTGTGATTTATTTTAAAGATAAGGAAACTGAGGCACAGAAAGGGAAAGAGATTGTCAAAGGACATAGGCCTAAGCAATGGCAGAACTAGCACCTGAACATGGTTGCAAGAACAAGTCCACTGTACTTTCTCTTACAGTAAGTGCAGTAAGAATGATGGGATGCTGGGCTTTGGACACCTGGTCCTTCTCCTCTGGGCCTATCAAAGGGATATCTGTTTTGGTCTTTTTGTTTGGCTGGGAAATCTGCTGCCTGCACACATATATGTATATGTACACATAGATGACCAGGACAAGTATAATTCTTCACTTATTTCTTTTAACAAGTAAATCACAGACAAGTTTAACTTTGTACAATCAAATTCAACAGCCAAGACCTTGTCAGGTCCCATGTAAACCTTTTGCAGAGGGATTTGTTGTTTGGGAGATAAATTAGCAAAAGAGTCGCTTATCCTGGGAATTGCTGAAGGAACCATTTGTTAAGTTGAAGCTATAACTGGGAGGGAGAAAGGCCAGAGCCTCCCCACATGGTATTTGCCTAATGGTAATTGAGCTAAGCTGGTGAGCTGGACAGGAACTCACCTCTCTGGCAACTGATACAAGATAGGTAGAGGTGATGAAGAAGTGAGAACTAAGGGCAGTCCAATTCATAATTCCTAGAGAGTCACTAGGTAATAGGGGCTAGCAAAGGAATGGCCTAAATCCAGTGTGGGAAGTATGATAGGAAGAAACATGCAGAGCTAGGTCTGCATGAGACAGGGATAGGAGGTGTCTACATGGCGGGGAGAGGTGTAATGAAGAAGTACTCCAGGCTAGGCGTGGGGTTGAGCTCGACAAAGCAAGAATGCCATTCTCAAAGCATCTTCTTTGGCAGACTAGGACCTAACAGGCCAATCTTCACTGATAGGGACATATTGCCGTGGTCTAAAAAGGGACCCTTGTTCCCAAGGGCTCTAAACTTGGCTTCTAAATAGGCTTCTTGTACTATTTGGGCAATAATAGTGTTGGTGGTGGTAGTAGTAGAAATAACTGCAAGACTAATTCTGGGTGGGGCCTATAAAACTGCTAAGATTCAAGAAAAAAATCAAAAGGCCCTCTGTGGTTGATACCCATACAAATTTAGCCAACAATATGTCAACAAAGAAGCATTGAATAAATAGCTGGTCCATATGGATCTATCTGGAAAGAGAGGGGTTTGTAATGGTAATTCAGGGCCAGATGCCACCAAACTACAGAAAGGTTATCCTTAAGGAGCCTAGACTTAGTTATAAGGTAGATTATCTAAGGGAATAATAGAAATTATGTAACAGATCAATGCAGGGTGAAAAAATTAGTGCCTCCCGAATATTTGGCAAGACATAACCTGATGGCTAGAGTTAAAACTCAGATGCTTGCTGTCTTTCATGGACTGGCAGATGACAAATCCCAATATTACAAACATAGGCCTCAAAATAGGCAGAAGACTTCAACCAATCAACTCTACTAGAATTGGGTCAAACTGTTGCTCCTGATTACCAGGTCATAAAAATGATTCCTAAGAACAAGGTTTTCATAGATGGCACCATGCCAAATAGTTACCATATTCAGGTTAATGGAACAAAAAGTTTTTAAAATATAGAAGACCTAACAGAGGAGATTTAAATAATGTAGGAATAGGATGAGATGCATATATATACATACACACATATATATACATACATATATATACATACATATATAATACATATATATACATATATATACATATATATAATCATCCCTGTTGTCTTGGAGCTATGCTGAAGGTGCTTTCGGCGAATCTACAAGGGATGAGTTCACATCTTAATTTTACTCAATTCAAAAAGCAGTTATTTTATCCAATTGTGCAATGGTCCATGGAATATTAAATTTAAGATAACCATCGCAGGAGTACAACTTGTCCAAGCATCATTCCTCTATTTATTAGCACTATTGGTCTACAGTTTTTCTTTTCCTCCATTTTAATTTTTTTCCTGATTTATGTATCAAAACCATGTTTGTTTCATAGAAGGAATCTGGTAGCATGCTTCCTTTCCCTAGTTTTCAAACCTTTTATGCAATACTGGAATCAATTATTCTTTAACTGTTTGGTAGAATTTGCTTGTAAATCCATCTAGTCCTGACTTTTTTTCTTGGGAGTTCATTTATGGCTTATTCAATTTCTTTTTCTAAGGTAGAGTTATTTAAATACTCCATTTTCTGTTCTGCTAATCTGGGCAATTTATATTTTTGTAAATATCCATTTCATTTAAATTGTCAGTTTTATTGATATGTAGTTAGGCAAAATAGCTCTTAATAATTGCCTTTTTTTCTTCTTCATTGTGAATTTGGCTTATAAATTTTTGTTGAAAGAATGATTGTATAGTACAGGATGAACTGTACATAGTATTTACTGAAATGCTCTTTGATCTTTAATATAGGAAAATCAAGAGCATTTCAATGAATGCTAAATACAGATGAATGAATACTGGTAATAAGGGTGAAGCAGGTGAAGTTGGTCAGATACTTTTCTCAGGTGCACAAAGGTGAAGGTTATAGGAAAAGATAAAACACATGCATCTACTATTTAAGCCATGCCATTAAGATGGAGAATAGGGCACACTTTGTTACACTCACCATGGGCATATGATTAGTTTAAACTAGATGGTTGTGTTCATGGGCTCTGACTTTTCAAGTTCACAGCCACCCTCCAGAATGCATTAATTTACACTAGGTGAGAAACCAAGGCTTTATCAATCCAAGCACATTCTCCTTTATGCAAAAAGTACCTTCCTCTAGAACAGGTTTTTTTTGTCCTAATGATTTCATGGAAGGTTAGAAAATATTGAAACTGCAAGAGTTCCTGGAGTGATAAATTATCCTGCATATCTCTATCTATTAAAACTTTGGAAATGGCATAAATTTCACGGTCAGACAAATTTCCCATGTGACCCAGTTCTTATTGCCTAGGGAGACTTTAGGAGAAGAAAAAAGTTTAAACCATTTATGTTTCCTAATTCTCAGCTAAAGTTCTCTTCTGATGCTTTGTTGTGATACGAAGGGGACCCTGAGTTCTCAAAGGTTATATCAGCTGAACACATAAGCTCTGGAAAGTCCTATCAAGCTAGAAAGGCTCTGGAAGACCTTGGAAATGGACTGGCAGTATGTTATGCAAGGACCAGATTAATTAAGTGCTAAAAGGTTCATCACAGAAAATGGTTGACCCTACTTATAAATATTTTTGGCCATTTCAATTTATAAAGAATAAGAGACAGCATGGTATAATTGATAAAGACATGGATTTGAAATCAGAGCCCTGGGGTTCAGTTCCTGGCTCTGACTTCGGGCAAATCAGTTAGCTTTTTGGGGCCTCAGTTTCCTTCTCTGTAAAATGAAGTAGTTTGTAATAGATGGCCTCTAAGGTTCCTTGCAGTTCTCTATCTATGATTTTAGGATGACTAAGGTGTGGTGAGCCTGTGGTTTGCACTGGTGGCAAGATCACATAACTAGTAAGTGTTGGGGCCTGCAAACATCGTGCTGCCCACCATCACCAATTTCTCATCCCCCTCCATTCAGGTCCCCACAGGCCAATAAGAAGAAGATAGAATGGCTCACCTGAATTCTGCTTCAGAGAAACCAAGCAGCCAGCTTACCTATGGAGCCTGTTGCTGCTATATATTTCAGTGGTTTAACACTGTGGGGAATGAGCCATAGCCCTGACTTCAACTCAAGGAACTTAGAGCTAATTGGGGCCCCTCTTGCACAAAGAACTGAGATCAAGAGAATATAGGGAAGCACAGGCATTTGTGTGAGAGTCTGGAGAAGAAAAGGGGAAAGGTTTCAAGAAGAAAGCAAGCCTTGAATGAATCATGAAAAGGCACTTAGTAAGCACCTAATGTGTACTGTGCACAAGTACTGGGGGATACAAATATAAAAGTGAGACAATCCCTGCCCTCAAGGAGCTTACATTCTAATAGGGAAAGACAACACATACAGGGGAGTGGTAGTCAGGAGAAGGCAGCTTTGGTCTGGGGAGCATAGGGATTTGGAATGGAGCCTTAGGTCAGTTGATGGTCATGCCTTTTCCAGAAGCAATGGTAGCAATCACGTCATTAGTATTCCCAGAACAAGAGGTGAGGAAGAGAAAAGAGGGGTCCATATGGCAGCAAGGCAGATGATAAGATATCTAGGGTGGATGGCTGTATTGGATATGAAGGGGTTATTAGAAACAGGAGTCAGGTGAGTTGATACTTGCTCACTCACTAGTAAGTCAGGGGGACTCAATCCCAAAATGGGGTTCCAAAGTTGAATAGATTAACTGTTCCAGAGAGGTAGAGTATGATATCTGATGGTCCAGTCTGAGGGTGCTGTTCCAAGTAGGAAAGGGAGCATCAGCAGGGCAGATGGGAAGTTGTCCATGGGTAGATGGATGAGTGGGATAGAATGTAAGGCTGGTCTTAAAGGATGGACAAGATTTGGATAGCTTGAGGAGTGGCATTCAAAGTGAGAGAAAAAATGTGATCCAAAGCAGAGACAGGAATGAGCATCATGCTTTGGGGGGCAGTGAGGAAATGGGCCTGGCTGGGTTAGATGGTAGGTGTTGAGGGACTATGAATAATCAGGTTGGGGAGATGGGGTAAGGCTTTGAATGCCAGGCTAAATTGTTTAGGCAATAGTTTTCACAGATGCTTCCTTTGCAAAAAAGGGACATTATAAAAGTGTTTTAGGAACTTTCTTTGCTGGTAGTGCATATTTCTGAGCCCACTAGTTTGTCCTTCCATGAGTATGAGTAAAGACATCTTGCCTGACCCCAGCTCATAGGGAAAGTGGTTGTCATAGGCACTGGTCACATCTTACAGCAAATGGAATTAGAAAGAAAAAAATAAAAGAGAAATTGTTTACTTAGAATAACCATTTGTATTTTCTACTTCAGGGGAGAAAAAAGGAAATTAAGGAGTCCAAGGATCAGAGAGTCACTATAGGAAGATGAGAGCTTCAACAAATGAGGGCAACAGTCAGAGGAGAATATAACTGGGTCTCAGAGCTTTGTGCTGATGGAGGAAGCAGGGATAGTTTACTTTATTAATTAATTAATTTATTTATTCATCCATCCATCCATTCATTCATTTATCTATCTATCTATCTATTTAATTTAGAGTTAGCTTTCAGAGGTATCTTTTAAACCTTTCCTTGAGTAGTTTTGGCTCCTACTTTAACACTGAGAATTCACCAACATAAAATGGTTCATGCATGACTGCTGAGGCACTATCTGTGTAACCATGAGCAAGTCACACCACCTTCAGTTTTGCTATGTGCAAAAGGGAGATAATAATCCCTCACTGGGTTATAATGAGCTTCAAAGCCTTGTAACAGCCTTGTAAACCACAAAAGCATCCCGTAACACTGTGTTCATAGTGCTGCCTCACTGTGTTGCCTCAGTTTCCTCATGTAAAAATGATCTGGGGAAGGAAATGGCAAACCACTCTTGTATCTTTGCCAAGAAAATCCCAAATGGGGTCACAGAGAGTCAGACGTGACTGAAACAAATGAACAACACAGACCTATGGGGATGGGGAATAGGGGAAGGGTAAGATTAACATATGAATGGCAGATTCTTTTAAAGAGTAAATCATAAGGATAGGATTGAATAAAAGTAACAGAACACATCTTCATTCATTATCTCCTTTGAGCCTGATGCTAACCCAGTGAGGATCACAGGGCAGGGACGATTACAGATGAGGAGATTGAGGCTTAGGGATGAAGTACTTTGCCCAGAGTCAAACAGCTAGTAAGTATCAGAAAGGAAATTCAAAACCAGTTCTTCTGACTCTAACAGGGATCTTTCCCCTGTACCATACTACTTACATGTCCCCTAACTCCTGCTAGAAACTAAAGGCAAACACTGTACTCCCCTCTCCAGGCAAGCATGTATTCTGGTTGTCAATAGCTCTGGGCCCCCGCTTTGTGCTTCTGTGATCTTTCCATGCTCTTTATGAATGGTGAAAACTTGCCCTGCCTCAGGGAGAACAGGGATCATTGTGAATATTTGGTACGAGATGTTCTCCTTTTGGGTGCTTGGGGGGGTTTACTCACCTTCCCCGGAGCGCACATGGTCCCATCCAGCGGTGGCCCCTTCTTGGTTTTGCAGAAATAGGGGTTGTCAGGGTGACTGCACCATAGCTGCTTGCAAGGATCAAAGGTCCGGAACTAGAACAGGAGCAAGCTCGGAGAATTACAGTGTGTTAAAGCAAGAAGGGGCCTTAGAATACAGAACGTTAGAGCTGGGAAAGATGTCAGGATCATCTAGTCCACTGTTCTCATTTTCCAGAGTAAGAAACTAAAGTCTTCTCAGGTTAAATGGTTAGTCCCAGATCATGCATCTAGTAAACAGAAAAGTTGGGATTTAAATCCAGGTCTTATCTCCCAAGTCTAAAAATACATGGATTTGAGGGAAGGCAAAGTAAAGTATATGATTCAATAAACAGTCACATTCAGAGGCCAGAACAGGAAGAGCAAATGACCCTGTGCAAAGAACCTCAGATGGTGAGGAAATGTCCAAGATGAGGTTTGAACCACTGCCTTCAATTGCTACAAACTTCTACTTCTATAATGGTTTACAAAGCATTTTCCTCACAAAAATCCTGTGAGGAAATAGTGGTGGTAAATGTTTATTAGAGTTGATAGTTAAATTTTTATTGTGAGCATTTACACCTTGGAAATCAGCAAATGCTACAAATCAGGGCTTGGTTTATTGTTTTGTTGGTTGTCAAGATTTAAGAAAGCAATGGAATAAATATCAATGATACAAATTGGGTCACACAGCTAGTCATCATCAGACATTCTAATCCAGGTCTCCCGGCTAAGTCCAATGTTCTTTTCCTATACCAAACTGCTTCTTAATTTGGGGTGAGTAATTTTCTGTTCTTTCTACAGATAATGCTCCCCTCAATGAGGCTTTAATAGGAGTGGCAATCCCTCTTTCTGCTCCTGTCAAGCCCTCTAGTGGTTTAAGACACTATGGAACAGAGCTGTGGTGAGGAGAGCTGTCTGTGGCCATAGCATGGACAGAAACTTTCTGGCTGATGCCAAAACCCTGGTCTTATTAGCATCATGTTCCAACCAGCGAGGCTAACCAGGCACGGACAACAGAGCCAAGGAAAGCTGTGTTTGGAATCGAAGCTGAAAGCTGGAAATGTCTAATGCAATCCAACCTGATCCAGTCCAGTCTGATCCAGTGTGTTTATTGAGCCAGTGAAACATCAGAGTCCCAGAGGAAGGGTCTCAGACTGAGAAAATCTTGCTTTAATTCTACATAGGTGGCCCAAACTCCTTTGCTCTTCCCCCCAGCCCCTACAACATGGGTTAGCGGACTCTTTAAAGTCCATGCTAGCCAATAAGAACCTAAGAATAGGATGCAGACAGAAAGGGCAGTGTTGGTTACTACTGTGCAAAAAGTGATGTATACTTAAAAAAACCCCACCAAGCTATAAATGGTAGATTCATAGCTTCATATGTAATCCTTGCCTGCTCACCTTCCTATACAGAAATATTCACAGTGGCCAATGATGGTCATGTCCAAAAATATATATATATGCATGCATATATTTAAGATATATGTATATACATGTACATGTCAAAATATGTGTATGTACATGCACATATAAACATATTTTAAAATATACATGAATATACATATATGTACACTTTAAATAAATAAATCTATGCACATATATTTAAAAAAGATGAGGACCCCAAATCCCTCTGGCTCTCACTAGCTATTTGTCCATGGCTGTTGTGTCCTCTCAATGAAACTGGCTACTTTACTGAAAAATCTTTCACTCCTCCAAGATTTTCCCTACAAACCCTTATTGGAAATAATAATAGGGAAAGAATGAGTGACATCAAACCACTCACCAAGTTCATAAGATTAATAAGATTTAGAGTTGAGAGGAACCCTAGCTATTAATCTGTCAAACCCCCTTATTTTATGCATCAGGTCTGTCAGAAGTCCCAAAGTTAGTAAGCAGACAAGTAGGGGTCAGTTCTGGAATTGGGATAGGGCCAAGGATGATTGACCGGTGCATTTTGAATTTAGAAGGAGTTTCCATTACTTTAGCCATTAAATAGGAAGTTCTCAGATGGTATATTTTTCTCCTGGTCTTTGTCATCCAAGGTTGCTCTTTCTCAACGTCATGGACCCAGCACCAAACCTAGGGGTGCCCCCCAGGGAGTCATTACTTGTTTATAAAGTCCCTACTACGTTCTAAGCACTATGGTAAATGCTGGGGATACAGAGTCAAAAGACAGTCCCTGCCCTTGAGGAGCTCAGAATCTACAGGGGGAGACACCATGCAAATAACTGTGTACTAACAAATTATATACAGGATAATTAGGATAAGAAATAAACCTGACATGTAGCAATTGCTCTGGTGGCAACAATTTTTAGTTAGCAAAAATCTCATCTCTCTGGAATTCAAACTCGGGTCCTCCAACCCCATTATCCAGGACTCTCTCTGCTTAAGGGAAGACTGCTCACATGTATCCAGGGGTTACTGGCAGCCTGACCTGGGACTAAGTGGACCTGCCAATGTCCTTCCCAGAAATAACGGCCCAAGATATGGCAGGCTGAGGCTGAGGTGCGGTGATGGGGAGAGAGGAGGAGAAACATGGCTGGCCCCAGAGCTGGGTTTTCAAACATAACAAAACATGGCAAAGTTATTATTTTTTCTCCTCTCTCCTCAGCAGTTGGCTAAAGGTCACTCTCACCATCTGACATTGCCCTGAGATTACTGGATGCCAGAATGACCCATGGCCACAGCCACTTCCAGGTCCCTGGAGAAGCAGTAATGGGAAAGACTGACTTTGACTCACCGCTGTGCACATCATATAGCCAAGTCCGAAATCAAAGCGACACTGCTCGTTCATGGAGTAGTGAATTCCCGGCAGCTGGGGCAGAGCCGGCCAGTCCTGTTCAAAGGGGTCGTCTCGGAGGCAGTCGTAGGAGCTACAACAGGCACACACACACAAACATGACAGGAACAGATGGACTTGTGGTTTCCCGAAAGGCTGAGTCCCAGCCAAAACGGAGGGCCTGCCTGCTGGGAAGCTGCGGCACCAGATGGGCTGAGCAAAGCCCCAGGCAGACTCCCCGGGCATCTGCCCCCAGCCAGCCTGCAGGTGCACACTCACTCTGGGCTTCCTGGTGGTACAATCTGGGCGGGGCTCTCAGGGGGGGAATGGCCTGATGTCCCAGGTTCCTACTTGGACAGGGATCAGCAATGGGCCCACCCCAGATTAGGCTGACGAGAAAGAAAAAACATGTAATTCATTTTCCAGGTTAGGTACTCCTTCACTTACTCCTTCCCTTCCCTCCACCCTCACCCTTTTGTCCTTCAGCCTGGACTTGGAGAGGAATAGCCAAGGCAGCCAGGGACAGAACATGGTTATTGAGAGTATGACCAAAATCCTTTTCAGGGGAAGCACAAAACAAGGGGGCCCCTATCGGGGCTTCCCTTCTGCCTGCCATCCTTACAAATGTTTCTCAAGATTTCCTTGCTCTGCCTCCTTCACATTTGGAACTTCCTCAGGAATATCACATTACAGTGGTCAGAGTGAGGTGGCAGCTCTAATCCAGCAGTCACTTGGCCCAGCTTAAATAATGTCAAGAAACAAAAAATCTGGGAAACTGTTATAATACTTAGGCCTGCTGGACCATGGTTTTAAGCCTGGGAGTGACTCAGGCGCTCGGTCTCCAGAAGGGAGAGAGAACACTCTGGGATCTTGTCTGAGATATTGTCTGCTATGGTCCCATCCCTATATCTCTGGACCAGGGGACCACAGGCCTTGTGACAGGAATCATTAGGGTCAAAACCAAGTCTTTAGTGGACCTGGCCAAGTGGAAATCACTTCTAGCTAGAAGGATCATTCCTTCTCCTCCTGGCCCTATAATTTTCAGAGGTAGGAGAGGAAATTTTAGGTATCTGCCCTCTTCCATCCAACTCATGTGACTGTACAGAAACATGTCCTCAGACCTACATGGTAGCAGTGCAGATGGCTTGAATGTATATGTGTATCTTCCCAGCATCACCAAGGCTTAATAAACAAGACACAATGTGCAAGGAGCTTTTACTCCTCAAGTCTGTGAAATGTTTCTTTGCCAGGATTCAACAATGCATCCTCCTCCTGTCTGTGGGGGAAGGGTCATACTCAGCCTCCTTGGCTCTGGTGGATGCGTGAGCTTCTCAGGGGAATTTCAGAAAAAAAAAAGGATGCTGTGGAATCAGATGAAAATGTGAAGTGGCTATAGAAAGGGGGAACATGTATGTGGTTTGCAAATTGTTAAATCATTCCCACACTTCAGAAGAATGAATACATTAGAGGCTGAGAGTGAAATAATGGAGAACAATGTACATTGTTTCTGGATGACAAAGGTCTGGGATCAGCTTGGTGGGAAAGCCTTCATATTAAATAAATGGATTTCCCATCTGGTCTTTGGACAGGGATATCATGTGCAAATCCCAAGTGGAATGTTCTAATGACATGATGCCAGCTATGCCAGTGGGAGCCTCCCTTGGTCACTCCCACCCTATGGAAATAGCGATGGTTCCTAGTATGCAGAAGTTTTTAGGGGCAGCAGCTGAAAAGACAAAGCCATCATCATTTATGATAACTCACTGGAGGTAGCGATTCAGCTCCTGTTGGCTGCATCGGGACCAGTGGAAACGGTGGAAGGCAGCTTGGACCAGAGGAGCCATGATGCTGCCCATCCTCACCTCATCACCACATCTGTTGCCCTGGCCATCATGCTCCATCCCTAAGCTGGAACAAAGGTAGGAAGAGGAGAGACCCAGCATGGGGACCAAACAATTTTACTATTCATAAAGAGGAATCACAGGACTAGAGATTAACACCTTTAGTGGATTGCTGCTTGATAAAGGGAGAAGCGTGATGTGGTGGAAAGAGCACTGGACTTGGGGGTCAGAAGAGTGGGTATTCTGGTTATGCTATTTGCTATCAGTGAGACCTCTGGCAAGTCATGGCCCCTCTCTGAAACTCAGAGACTAAAAATGAGGGAACTGTATCACATAATCTCTAAGAGCTTTTCCAGTCCTGTGATCACATACTTCCCTGGATGCCAGTTTTTTAACTGATAAAAGGAAGAAATTGTACTAGATTGGTCTCCAAAATCTCTTTTCTCTATAATGGTTTGTGATTATCTGATTTCCAATATATTACTTTATATTTACTTAATATATTACTTTACCACTTTGCTATTTCAATAGTGAAGTTAGAGAATTGCTACAGCAGTGAGTCCCCCAACTTTAATAAGAATCCAATAAACATTTATCAAGTTCCTATTATATGCAAGACCCTGTTTTGGGTAGGGGGGTGGGAGGGTGAAGTTGCACAGAAATAGGACATGGTGCCCTCATGGTACTATCTAACAAAGTTCTCTCAACTTCTGCTGAATTCTTGGCTTCATTAGTGTTGATACTCCAAATCATCAGGACTACTTGGTTATAGTTTTCAGGACTGTGTGATCAATCAGTCTGAGTTTATCAGCAACCTCAACACCACCAGTGGTTACCCTCCCCTAGAAGATATAGGGGCAATGCTGATGAGGTTTTTTTTCCCAGAAAAGGGAGGGAAAGAATGTTCTGCATTCATTTGCTTGTCCTCCTAATTGACCTTAAATGTAGAGGATGATTGCATATGTTCTCAGTACCACGAACATCCTTACAGTGTCCAAGAGTCCTTTCCTGAAGGGATCACTTCTTAGGTTTTAGTCCCCAACTACCTTCTTCTCCAACCAGACACCATGGAGAATTTTAGCCTCTGGAATTGATTTATCCATAAATCAATATCCATAAATTTACAGAGGATCTCAGGGGCAAGTACGTAAATAGATGTTATAAAGTAATGTCATGAAGACCATGTGTTTGACATCTCAGCTTTAGACTAGCCTCATTTCCCCAAATGATTCCCTAGATCTTTTCCCCAAAAATGGCTTTTTAAGTTCATGTTCTCCCAAACCAAAAAGGAAAAAGTAGCTCTGATCTCTACTTACACATGGCCAGTCTCATGGGCTACCACAAAGGCAGAAGAAAATCCATCTTCATGGTTCAGGGTACAGCTGCGGACGGGATGGCACATTCCAGTGACCGGGGCATAGCCTGGGAGGGAGGGCAAGGAGCAAAAGCCATTTCGGTTCCTAGGGGACCCAGGGCAGGTGCTGAGCTCAGTAAAGCTGAGCTCTCAGAGTGGATATGCCGAGTCTAAGTTTCTAGGTTTGAGATAAGACCTCCTGTCCAAGTGCCAATATCTTGGTGGGCCTTCCTAGAGTTTTGGCTGCGCTGGTGGTCCTCATTGCCTGAGGACCTTGGCAAGAAACATAGCTGTGACCAAATGTTCTAGAAATGTACAGGAGCCTATGGATGCAGAACTATTTATATTTTTCCTGATTTTCTCCTGATCTTTATTATTAGGTATGTGTATGTTTTACAGACTGGTGCCATTGTGTCCAGCATGAGATAGGAAAGTGTCAATTTTTCTTATCCATAATATAGACTCATACTATGGACATGAGTCTTAGCTTAGGAAAAGGGTGCCCTCCTCACACACTACAGGTGACTTTACCCTCTTGGCACTAATATTTCCAGTACTTTCTCAAGATTTATACAAGCCTGGAAGTAGGTAAAGGCACATTAAGTCTTCAGTGGGCTAGAGGCATTCTGCATCTGTCTAGAAGGACCCCAAAGTTTCAAACAGTCTAGAGACATGTTGGCCCTGGCTATTTTGTGCTGACAGAGTGAAAGATGACAGGAAGATGGAGCACTAGCACCAGACTAAGAATAGTGACAAGAAGGCCCAAGGGGCAGAACCTTGACCATATAGAGACCTCTCATACTGGCTAGAAATGGATAATAATGGCAACAGAGTGGTGTAGCACAGACAAAAAAGAACAATGAGGTGGGAAAGAATGAGGACACAAGTAACCTAGAAGGGCAAAACCCTGACCCTACTCCTTACTGGGACTTTATCCAGGAAGGTCTGAGCAGGACTTTGGGGAGAGTTGGCCCATCAAAATGAGGGGAACTGCTGACTTACTGCCAAATCTTACCACCCAGCATGGGCCATCCCCACTTTCTCTTCACACCACGTGGACACCAATGGAGGACATTGGTGGTGCCCATCACTTATCTCTCCCTCTCATGGCCAGCCCATCTTCTTAAGCTCCCCCAAATTTCTTTGATAATATCCTTTGTACTCTGGTTCTCTTTCCTAATTCTTATTTGCAATGTATTGCCACTGATTTATATCCATCATGTACTTCCCATTGCCTTGTGGGTGATACTCACCTTCAATTTTTTAGGGATTGTCATATTCCATAACTTGCTACCATACAATCTCATGGAATGTCAGTATCAAATAGATAGGATTTTATTTTAGTGAGAAGTTTTGGGTCATTAAAAGAACGTTAAGATTTCCAAAAGGCTCTCTTTGTCCAGCTCAATTCTAGGTCGAGCCTATTTTCTATTTGTAGCATCTGTCCAAAATTTATATCCAGATGGATAAACTCTAGAGGTTGTACATACAACTGTCGATTACAGTCTAGAAGATGGGTATTCTTCATCCACTTGATTTTTCTTGTGTGAATGATTAGGCTTCTAGATCTCATCTAGCAGACATCCTCCTAGACACTAGGCAATCAATCACCAGTAAATTGGAGCTAGAGGGTCTTTTCAAGTACAGGGAATCCCTCTATGAGTTGGAATCTGCTCTTGCTCCATTCAGTGGTAAAAATCTTTGGTTCTTATGCTGCTCCCTGCTTTAAGCCTCTCCTAATTTTAACAATCATAGGATTGCTGAACAAGATAATCTTTGTTATATCTTTCAAGGAATCTAGTATAATTTTTTACATCCACATAGGAGGCATTTTGTTGGAAGACAACCTTTGGGATGGTGTTTTTCTCCAATGAGTCTAATGCTATTGTAAAGCCATCCCATAATAAACACAGTAGGAGCTCGCTCTCTCTACATCTCTTTCAGTCAATTGTGTATTGGTAAAGAAGTAGTCTACTGTGGAATGTTACTTTCAAAAGTCTGCCCGAAATGTGAGTTATTATTATTATTTTATAATTATTGCAGACTCTCTTGGGCTCCACATCTTTTCCAGAATATTTTTTTTTCCTATAGACATTTCCATGAACTGTCACAGTGCACACCTTTTTTATTTTTCACAGCTCAACAGGCACCATTGTACTAATATTCCAGTATTTGTTTGACAAGTCTTGTAGTGCAGGAGCATCTGGAGTATTTTTAGTTTTTTTTTTTTCAGGATCAGACAGCACTGTTAGGAACATCACTGTAACACAAACTTTATTCTTTTCCTTTCAAATTATTTCCTTGGGGCATCGACTCCTAGGGTAGGCTTCCATCCTTTTCTGGTGTCCCCTGTAGAGTGGAGGTGACTTGGAATTCTCAAATGCTCTGCCAGGACGGAGCAAACTCTCAAAGCCCATATTAGAAAGACTTTGAGTACAGATCTAGTGGTGAATTATGTCTATAGCTTGTGGCCCAGCCTAAGGCCTGAGAAGTTTATGATCAGGAGACTGGTCACTAGGCCAGGCCAGGGACACTTTACACCTATCGGAGGTATGAAGGGGATTGGGATCTGGACTCTACCGTGATGAAGTCATGGATCCCTAAAGTACCAAAGTAAGCAGAGAATCCTCACAAGGGCCCACAGAAGAGGGTATTAGATGGGGTGAAACCATAGGCCTCCTGTGGGCAAACGCTCACATGCAAGTTTTTGTGCTTAATATAAACTGTGAAGCACCATAACTACGCTTTCCCACAGGGTCAATGTGGGTCAGTGCATTCATGAACTTTGTACATTCTATACCCCTATTTCAAATATGAGAAGAACAAGACCCATGAAGAAATACGGTGACCTACCAGGGATCTGTGTGGTGTAGTGGAATGAATCCCTAACTTGGAATCAGAAGACCTGATTCTTACTATTTGGGTGACTTTGGACAAGACGCTTGACCTCTCTGTGCCTCAATGTCTTTATTTGTAAAGTGGGGATAGTGTTCTATACCTTACAATATTGCCGAATGGAAAAATGATTGTAAAAGAAAACATTCTATAAATGTGTCATTATTGTAACTAATGGTAAATAATAAAAGCAATCGTGAAACAGATGTATGGTTGGGACTCCCAAGTCCCTCCCTCATTTGGTCCACGGCAGTATTTGCTTGGGGGTGTGGCCCCACTGAGGTTAGCCAATTCAGGATAAATGGCCCTTACAGTACCTTGGGAAGAGGTCGGCTTGCCAATAACAGACATGATGCCATCCTGAACCCTATGTGGGACAAGCGTGGTGGGGAAGAGGTGAAGATCTCTCGAGTCATATACATTCTATGTGATTTGCTGCCTCAAAAGATAAGGGGAGACCTTGGCTCTGGGGTGCTCATGAAGGACCACGTTTCCTTCTGGTCCTTTTAGTGAAGCAGACAAAGTTCTGCAAATTTCATTTATCATCTGGCATGAAGGGAGAAGTCTTAACTTGGAAGACAGACAAAGCATTGCCATTTCTCCTTCATCTCCATAAAATCAGTGAGTTCATGTAAATACATTAAGGAATGTATTTGCTCTATGTTTACTATGGAGTGAGGATCATCTTGTTGTCACTCTGCATGGATCTTGCATATATCTATTTATGTATGTGTTTTCTCCCCCATCAGAATGTAGTCAGTAAGCTCTCAGTTGGCAAGAAGTCTACATTCTAATGTTTCTTACTTTGTGTGTGCCTGCCCCGTGCTATCATTACTGCTGTTCAGTCGTTTTTTAGCTGTGTGTCTGACCCTTCATGACCCCATTTGGGGTTTTCTTGGCAAAGATACTGGGGTGGTTTATCATTTCCTTGTCCAGCTCACTTGACAGATGAGGAAACTGAGGCAAACAGGGTTAAGTGACTTGCCCAGGGTCACACAGCGCCTCTGTCTGAGGCCAGATTTGAATTGAGGAAGATGAGTCTTCCTGACTCCAGGCCTGGTGCTCTGTGTACTGCACCACCTATTGTCCCATCTACTGTAATAGCTCAACTTAAAATGCTTGTTGATAGATTGGTAGGGATGAGTGGGAGTGTGTGTGTGTGTGTGTGTGTGTGTGTGTGTGTGTGTGTGCTCACATGCACATATGTATATAGTGTGGTGTAGGGGAAAGAATACTGGATTTAGAGTGAGAAGATAACAATAATGACAGCCATTTTCAATTACATTTCTATAATGCCTACTATGTGCTAGGTAGCTAGATGGCAGAGTGGGTAGAGTTCTAGGCCTGGACTCAAGAAGACTCATCTTGAGTTTAAATCTGGCCTTAGAGACTTACTAGCTGTATGATCTTAGACAAGTCACTTTACCCTGTTGGCCTCAGTTTCCTCATCTGTAAAAATAAGCTGGAGAAGGAAATGGCAAACTACTCCAATATCTTTGTCAAGAAGACTCCAAATGGGGTCACAGAGTCAGACAGACTAAAAACAACTTAGATACTATGTACTAAGGGCTTTACAGTTATTATCTCACTTGATTCTTATGACAACCCTGGGAAGTAGGTGCTAATGTTATCCCCATTTTATAGATGAGGAAACTGAGGCAAACAGAAGTTAAGTGACTTGGCCTGGCTCACACAGCTAGTACATGACTAAACTCAGGTCTTCCTGGCTCCAGGCCAAGCTTTCTATCCACTGTGCCGGATAGAATCCATGTCTGAATCTTGGCTCTGTTTTTTATAACCTATGTAGCCTGCACACAGCTTAGATTTCCTTTCTGGCCCTCTGTGTCCTGATCTGTAACATGAAGAAGGTGGACTAGGAGGTCTCTAAGGGCCTTTTCCAGCTAAGATCCTCTATGTCATGACTCTTCTTGGCTGACAGTTCTTTTTTACTGACAAATCTTTGAAAATTGGAGTTGGAGGCCCCTTGCTGATTTGTTTGAGTCTCTACCCCCTCAGATCTTGCATCTTTCATAGTTCTGCCTGATTTTGGCTTCACTAATTTGTGAATGATAACTGAGATTACTGGACACAAACAGAGCACCCAAGCAATTAGTGTCCAAATGAACCACTGGTGCCCAAGTGATGAACATCTCCATTAATGGCCAGAAGTGATGGGCATGGCTGGCCTCAAGCTGTCCCTGGTGGACTCTGATCATTCCTGGAATGATGGCCGTGTACTATGAGCCCAGAATTACCCACAGTCCCTGCTTAAGGTCTTACCATTTTAAATTAGATGCTTGTAGAACAGAGGACAAGGAACAAGCTAACTCTCCCTGCGCTATAGGGGTCTCCTGTGGAATGGACAAAAGGTCCAGAAAAGTCTGCCTTCATTTGGCACTTTGAGAGAGACCATCACTGACACCAAATCTCCAAAATGAGTCTTGTATGGGGTCTGAGAGGCTCTCAACCCCTAATTACCCCAGAAGCTAGAAGGTATAATTAACAAAGTTAGCGCAGCATAGTGGAAAGAATACTGGACCTAGAGTAAGGAAGATTCAGGTTCAACCACCATATCAGAAACTTACTGTCTGTGTAACCATGGGTAAATAACCTTATCCTCTCTGAGCCTCAGTTTCTTGACCTGTAAAATGGGATAATGAGAGTGCTTCTCACAGAATTATTGTGAGTCCCAAATGAGGTGACACATGTGAAATATTTTGTAAAGTTTAACCCACTGTATAAATGCCAGCTACAATTATGCTGATTACAGAACTAAGATCTAAAGATACCTTGGTGGGAGTAATGTTTGAACAAATTTAATGTGGTAAAATTAATACAATCAATGGATAAATACAAAGTCCTACACTGGAATTTAAAAAATCAAGTACATAAGTATAACACCATGGATAAATTACTGGACTTGGAGCAAGGAAGATCTGAGTTCAGATTCAGCCTCTGACACTTAGGTTGTGTGATTCTGGGCAAGTGACTTAATTTCTGCCTGCCTCAGTTTCCTCATCTGTAAAATAAGGATAATAATAGAACCTTTCTCCCTCCCCCCCCACAAGATGATGTGAGGATTGAATGAGATAATAATTATAAAGCACTTAGCACAGTGTCTGTCATATAGTAGGTGCTTAATACATTTTGATTGATTTCAGAGAAGCAAAATGACTGTCTTCAAGTATTTGAAGGACTTGCCAACTGGCAGAAGAATCAGTCTTGTTCTGCTTGGCCCAGCAGGGCATGGCAATGAACAGTACAGAGAAGTCACAGGGTATAATTTTCAGCTGGAGGGAAGGGCAGGCTTTCTAGCCATGAGAGGAAGTTAGATGGTTATGATGCTGGACTTAAGAGTCATGAAGATCTGAGTTCAAACCCTGCCTCTGACATTTGCTAGCTAGGTGACTCTGGGCAAGTCACTTCACCTCGTCTCTCTCAGCTTCATTCTCCCCAATCATCTTTTAAATGGGGGCAAGAAGAACACTGACCTCACAGTATGGTCATAAGAATCAAATGAGAATATATGTATAGCATTTTGCAAACATTAAAGGGCTACATAAAGGTTAGCAATTATCATTATATCCAAAAATATAATGGTTTTCTTTGGGAAGTAACGGGCTCCCCATCATGGCAACCACTTATCAGGAATACTGTAATTTCTATTTAGACTGGACCTGGTGGCATCTGAGATCTCCTCCATTTCCAAAGTCTGCTCCTGATTCACAACATAACAATGCCTTTTTGGCAGGGGTGAAATAGAAAAAGGACAAGGAATATGGAGTTTGGGGAAATGAGTCTACTGTGGTCTACTATACACATGACCTTATTGGCTAAGGCATATGGCAATGGAGGTAATACAAATGGGTCAAAGAATGACTTTAAATTATCATAACAAAGATGATGCTCATGAATGAATTTTACATAGCTCCTTAAGCTTTAGGAGCAGCTCTTTCTGAGTTCAAATCCAGGCTCAGACATTTCCTAGTTGTGTGACCCTGGCCCAGTCACTTCACCTCTGTTTACTTCAGTTTCCTCATTTGTAAAAATAGCTTGGAGAAAGAAATGGCACACCATTCCAGTATCTTTGCCAAGAAAACCCCAAATGGGGACATGACTGAAATGACTCAACCACCACCACCACCTTAAGTTTTACAAAGCATTTTACATACATTTTAGTAAAGGTCAGCAACATCATCTCACAACAACCTATGAGGCAAGTATTACTTGGTATTTTAATCTCCATTTTATAGATGAGGAAACTGAGACTCACAGAAGTTAAATGACCCAGCTAAGGCCACACAGCTACTAAGAGGCCAAAGTAGGTTTTCTTGACATGTTCAGAGCTCTTTCCACTATACCATGCTGACTTGCAAACAGTCCATTGTCTGATCACCAAGAAAAGGCTTGGATTTAGAGGGGAGCAGAAAAGTCAATAGCAATCATCAACCCTGTCACCAAGGTCCAACAGTTAACTTGATGTTAACAAAAAGAGGTTCTGGAATGGATTCATGAGTTCCTCATTGTGGTCAGTGGTCCTCTAGGACAATCCACACCTTTTCATCTAATATAGGTCTTATCCGTGTCTTTCTAAAAATCTTCTATAGAAAACTCAGAGGAGATGAGAGATCTGGCTATCTTCAAGGATTTGAAGGTTTGTCATGTGGGAGATAGGTTAGACTTTTTCATGCTTGGCCACAGATGGCAGAAGTGAGAGGAATAGGGGGAAGAAGGTGCAGTGATGTAGATGTAGGCTTGTTGTTAGGAGGGAGAGAAGATAGATTTCTATTCTGTTTTTAAACAGAGAAGTAGGGGGGGTTGTGATATACTACAGATGTGACATGTCGTAAGCACTTTCAGATGAGGTCATTGTATTATTTGTGTTGTTGTTATTTAGTCATGTCCTACTTTTTGTGACCCCATTTGGGGTTTTCCTGGAAGAAATACTGGAGTGGTTTGCCGTTTCCTTCTCCAGCTCATTTTACAGATAAGGAAACTAAGGGACACAGGTTTATGTGACTTGCACTGTATTACTAGTTTTACCTAATTCTTTTACTTTCTTACAAGAAGTCTTTTATGAAGAAGGAGACATCTATAAAAGTAATGTAAAAAAAATCCCATATAATTTTTTTGAAAAAGTAAATCTTAATGATTAGAGTTGTCACAAAAAGAAATGAACTGGAAGGTAGTGGGTTCTCCTTCACTGAAGGTCTTCAAGTAAAGGCTGGATGACCACTTGCCAGTTATGTTACAGAGGGAGGGGATTCTTTTTCAGGTTTCAATCAGAGTAGATGGTGTCTGGGGCCCCTGAGGACCTCAAACTTCTGAGATTGCACCCAACATATTAGATGTCTTATTGCCATATTTTAACATCACTGCAGCTTTACTCCGAGTTCACATCATGCTACAGGAGACACTTTGTTGACAACTCTGGCAGGTCCTACACCCAGCCAAAAAACCTGTGAACACCAGTTGACAATGGATTGTGCATGTGTCACCCAAGAACTGATTAAGTCAGGCTTAAAGAACTTCATCACTGTGAGACTAGCTACCAGGAGAGGATTTGGGGAATTGGAGGAGGGGTATGGGTTTATTGGGAAAAAAATCAATTATAAGGAAAATTTCTTTGTGAACATAGGAAAGATTGGCTATGGGAATAACATGTAATTAATCTATGCTAGGTGGTGATGTTTTTGTGAAGCCTTTCTGGTGGGGATTATGTCCAATCATATAATTACTCATATGAGGCAGGGTAGGGGACAGAACTGGGGAAAAGAAAAGGTGTCTTTTTCTGATTGGCCAAGGTCATGGGACTTTTCACAACTGGATCAATGCGTTAAAGGGAGGAAACTCAAAGGTGGCCAGTGCCTGGGCCCACATAGTAAGGAAATGTGAGTTCTTGCCATAGTATTGAAGGTGAGATCTCATGGAACAGGTCTCCCCATGGTGCTCAGAGCCCAAATCTAGAGGGGGAATGAAGCCAACACCGAGTCTTAGATTGTAAAGCTGAGTTTCAGACAATTCTGCTGTTGAATGACAAGATGAGCACTCAGCTTTCTTGGACCTTTGTCTATGTTGTTAGCTTGATTTATTCTTTCTTTTAAAATTGTTTATCCTTCAGAGAAGCCTCATCTCTATATTGGGCAATTGGAATAGATGTTCAAGGATTGAGGGCATCCACAATGGTAATATGATAATTTTGAAATGAAAAAACAATGGAATAAAAGAACAATGAAACTGTGAAGGCTGAGAGGATGCCAGTTTGCCACCTAGTGTGATCAGATGGGCAGAGCTTAAGAAGGCCACAGGTATGGTTTCTCTGAGAATAATAAATGAATGAAAAAGGATTTATGAAGCATTTACCATATACAAAGCACTATCCTAAGTACTGGGATGGATGTCCAAATGGTCTGTGTCTAGAGCAATGCAAAAGTTAGGGTCCTATACATTCTACTACAGGGATTAAGCTATGTGACTGGGTAGTGTTCCCTTGGCATATCCCCTGCCCCAGTCCCAGCATAGGAAAAGATGAAACCAGACAGAAAGCAGCAGAGGCCTCCCCCCACCCCAATCTATCCAGGCAGCCCAGGAACAGCAGGCAGGAGAGCTCACCTTGCATCCCTGATGGGCCAAAGTCCTGTCTGGTGAGAAAGATGGCATGGTCATGAGATTCCGCCTGGCTTGTATCTGATTTCCGTTGGAGAAAGGCCCAGTGACACACGTTCTCCAAGCTCTGGGAAGGGTTCCCAATCTCTATGAGGCTCATGGACTAAAAAGAGTAGAAGGGAGAGGAGGGAAGAAGACATGAGAAAAAAGGAGAGGAGAGAAAGTAGAGAGGGAAAGGAGAGGAGAAGAAGGAAGAGAAAAGGAAAGGAGAAGGAGAGAGGAGAAGAAAAGAGGGAGAAGAGAGGGAGGGAAAGGAGAGGAGAAAGCATGATAGGAATATTATTATGTGACATTTCTATGCCCTGTACCTCCATGCCAGCCCCATGGCTTAGGGACAAATTTGTCTCAGACATTGACAAGTACTGATTAATACATTCATCTATACTTAGCATTGCCTCTAGGACACTTCTGTCACATATTTGTATTGTATTTTATTATTATTTATGTATTTATTTTTATTTTATCTCTTGTGATCAATATCTGGCACAATACCATCATGTCATCTATGCCTAGCAATGCTCTGCTACAATCATCTCTGACCATCATTATTCCCTTGGGAGTCCGATGACCACTGAAGTTCTTCTGTGTGCTCTACAGTCAGTCTTGATTCTGTACAGTATGCTAAGTACTAAATGTAGGAGTGACTCACATTCTTATTTCTACCCACAGGAACAGTTTCTGCTTTTTTTTGAGCAACAGCAAAACATTGTTCATTCATCTTATGTTTGTGGGACGCAATGCCAACAAGATCTTCTTCTATGAAAGGGATTATTATTTTTTTTGAAGAGGGGAAATCAAGGCAATTGGGGCTAAGTGACTTCCCCAAGGTCAACATGGCTAGTTAGGGTGTCAAGAGATAGGATTTGAACTCAGGTCCTCTTGACTCCAGGGCTGGTGCTCTATTCACTGTGCCACCTACCTGCCCTAATGAAAGGAATTCTTAACTTTTTTTTGTCTCATGGATTCCTTTGGCAGTCTAATGAAATCTATGGATCCTTTATCAGAATAGCATTTTTAAACACACAAAATAAATAACATAGGATTGCAAAAAAAAAAAAAACAACAAAACAAAATCTTTTTTTAAAAAAGGTTCAGAACCCCTAAGTTAAGAATTCCTGCTTTAGGATATTTGATAATGAAATAAGGCTGATAAAGAGCTTAGTAGGTACCAGTGAAATCATCACTCAGACCAAAATCTCCTTAAGAAATAGCACTGGTGGGGTGGCTAGGTGGCAAAGTGAGTAGAGCGTTGGCCCTGGAGTCAGAAGGACCTGAGTTCAGATCCGACCTCAGACACTTAATGCACACACAAACAAAAACCTAGCCTTGTGACCTTGGACAAGTTACTTAACCCCAATTGCCCTCCAAAAAGCAAAGAAAAAGAAATAGCACTGGGTCTAAGGAAAAACTGAATGAGGTGAAGTCAAAGAACCATATCCCTCAGAATACAGAAGACCAAGTATGGAAAGGTTCTCAGAATATAGAATGTTAGAGCTGAAAGCCTCCTTAGAACATAGAAAACAACAGCAGAATTGTAAAAGGACTTTAGAACATAGAATTTAATGGAATAACTGGATGAGATCTTAGGCTATAGAACACAGAAAACAGAGTTTTATGTCCTAGGTTCTAAGGTTCTTGCAACACTGACATTCTTTGTTTTGAACTCTTTATTTTATTTTTAATTTATGAAACAACAAAAGCATTTCCATAACATAGTAGAACAAAAAAGATTGCACATGAAATTGTGAATCTATTATGTATAACTTGTTATTCCTTTCAAATCCATAATAAAGTAATCATGTAACTTTTTTTTCCTCTTTTTCTTCACTCATCTCCCAGCCTATATATATATAAAATCATTCTATAGATGCTTCTATTTATCAGTTCTTTCTCTGGATGCAGACAGCGTCTTCCTTCGTATGTTTATAATGGTTAAAATGGTTATAATGTTTAATGTTAAAATGACTGAGTCGTTCAAAGTTGTTTTAAAACAATATGGCTGTCACTGTATACAGTGTTCTCTTGGTTCTGCTCATTTCACTCTTCATTATTTCATGCAAGTCTATCCACGCTTTTCTTTACTCAACAAGCTCATCATTTCTTATAACACTACTGTATTTTGTTTCAAATTCCAAAAAATCCAAAAATCCTAGCCCAACTTTCAAGCCAATGAGAATTTTACACACACACACACACACACACACACACACACACACACACACACACATTTGGGGGGGGGGACGGCAGGGCAATTGGTGTTAAGTGACTTGCCCAAGGTCACACGGTTAGTAAGCATTAAGTGTCTGAGGCTAGATTTGAATTCAGGTCAGTGAGTATTTAGCAACATGAAGCACAGAGAGTCAGAGACAGATGGGACCTTAGAATGTCAGAGATGGAAGGGACCTTAGAACTAGTTTAATCCCTTCATTTTACATATGAGGAAACTCTACCTCCCCTGTCACTTTCCTTCTCCCTTTTTCAGGCCTCTCCCAGGACTTTAAGCTTCAACATTCCTGTACTAGGCCTCCTTTCATTATCCCCCATGTCCTCCATCTTCCTCCTATCAAGGCTCACACTGAGTATGTAAAGCAGAGAGCTGATCCCCACTAGTGGTTGTTGGAAAAGGTGTGATAAATTACCCACCTCATCCCAAACCTATCAACTTGAGTCTAGACTTCTCTTTCAAACCAGTTTCCTCTAAGACAAGCACCTCAAATTCAGAATGTCAAAAATTTAACAGAGTCCCACAGGGTTCACTGTCTTTGAAATCTTTCTTCTAGTCACCCCCTCCTCACAGCTCCCATTGCTAACATGGCTAGTACAGAATCTCAGCGTCTGATACCTAGATTGCTGCAAAAGTCAGATCTGAACTGGTCTCCCTGACTCCAGACTTTACCCCTCCAATCTACCTTTCATTCCATCATAAACTTTTGTCTCAGGGCAGCTAGGTGGTGCAGTGGACAGAGTGCCAGGCCTGGAATCAGGAAGATTCCTCTTGAGTTTAAATCCAGCCTCAGAGACTTAGTAGTTGAGTGACCTTGGGCAAGTCACTTAACTTTGCCTCAGTTTCCTCATCTATCAATGAGCAGGAGAAGAAAATGGAAAATCACTCCAGTATCTTTGCCAAGAAAATCCCAGATGAAGTTATGAAAAATCAGACACAACTGAACAACAACAAACCTTTTGTCACATTTTATTTCTCTATACAAAAAATCACCACTGCTCCCTATTGATTTTAGGGAAAAAAAAGCAAACTCTTTGGCTTGCAATTTTAAGTCTACCATAATATGATTCTAACTAACTTAATTTTTTTTTTTGCTTTTTTTGGAGGGGAGAAGGCAGGGTAATTGGGGTTAAGTGACTTGCCCAAGGTCACATGGCTAGTAAGTGTTAAGTGTCTAAGGCCCGATTTGAACTCAGGTCCTCCTGACTCCAGGGCTGTGTTCCATTTACTGTGCCACCTAGCCTCCCCCCCACCCCCCTTACCTAATATTCTTATACATGAAGTGGCTTCCTTGTTGTCTTCTAAATATGGTCTGCACATTCCCATCTCTCTGATTTTTATTGACATTTTGTTTTCACCTTATATATATTTACAGATCACTCTCACTTCATGAGAGGCCTCTTATAACAAAGCGAAGCAGGGAAGTAAAAACTAATAATTCATTTGACTAGTGTTCTCAGAGTTAGAGTTGAAAAATAGGGGTGGGGCATGGAATAATACAGGATAACACACTATTATCTCTGCATTTTATTGTCTATACTTTCAATGGCTTATGCTACTCTTTTCCACTGATGTGAATCCTATCCATCTTTCCTTGCCCAGACCAACTCCCATAGCCAACCTAGTCCACAGTGATTTCTTCCTCCTATCCCTTTTCTTCCCCCAGATAATTACAACACCTATTATGTCTGATGACTGATCTGAAATCCCCATCTTAGAGGTTGGCAGAGGCTCTACGTGGGACACTCATACAATCACTTTGTATTTTAAGGAGGTCATATGGCCATTCTCAATATAGTCTGGTTCTGAAGAGTATCTTAGTCTTCCTGGCAATGCTGCCCTGGTGGCCTCTGTAGTCAGGAGTCTGCAGCAGAACTACTTGGGGACTTGGAGAGTCTGAGTGAGACAAGTTTTCTGACAGAATTCAGATTGGTTCCAGGTTATAAATACAAAATATCACTATTTATACTTTCTGAACTATATTTAAACCCAAGCATTCATGGATGAATAATACATGAACGGATAAATAAATGAGCTGGTTAAGAAGGAATTCTTCAATTCACTTCATGGGAAATGATCAAATATACAAAACTGACAGTAAACTACATGAAGAGGCAGTATCATCTCTGGAGTTCAAATCCCACCCTTGACATTTGTTGCTTGGGTAACCTTGGACAAGACACAATCTCCCTGGACCTCAGTTTCCTCCTATATAAAACGAGGGGCTATACTCGATGGCCTCTCATGTCAATTACAGTTGTAGCTCTTGGATCTTATGATCCCAAAGGACCTCAGTTTCCTCCTCAGTAAAATGGAAAAGTTTGACTGGATGACCCCTTTAGTTACTTCCAGTCCTAAAGCCTACAACACCAAACAACCTGATCATCCTATTGCTGACTTGGTTATATTAAAATGCCTTCAAAATTAAATTTGTCCCTCCCTTGAGCTCTGTATTGGACAGGAATTCATTTAAGATCAAGGAACATTTACCAAGGTGTGCTAACAATAATAACAATAACAGCACCTATAATTTCTACAGAGAATCACACTTTATACAAAGCACTTACAAATACAAGCTGCCCACAAAGTCTAAGTGCAGTTTTAAGTGATGTAGGATAGCCTAGATTATCTTATTTGACCCTCACAGTGGGCACATGAAGTGGAAAGTATAGGTATTAATTATTATATTAAATTAAATATTAATTATATTATATAATCATTACATTTATTATATAATAAAATAATTATTAATTATTTGGATTTGGAATCGGAGGTCTTAGATTAAAATCCTTGTTCTGTACCTTATTGCATGTGACCTTGAGGAAGGTCCTCTCTGGGCCTCCATTTTCATATATATATAAAGTTAAAGGGTCAGATTAAATGACTAAGGAATCCCTCATGGCTGGAAATCCTATCATGGCCATCTTGCAGATGGGGTAGCTAAGGCTGAGAGAAAGCAGCACCAGAGAGCCAGATTTTGGACCCAGCCTTTGACTCCAAATTCAATGCTATTTCATTTCCCCACATTGCTATAGGCAAAAACCTTGTACCAAATACTATGGGGGAGTGGGAGAGAAAGATATTCTGAATGATGTAATTAAATTTGATATATTTTTATTGAATGACAGCTGTGTACAGGAACCATAGGAAGCCTCCAGGAGACAAAGCTTACATTCTATTGTACTCAGGGTATTCAACCTACACAGAGAGATAGGTAGAGATGTGTTTGGACAACGCTATATCAAGTTACTTCAATAGGAGAGAACACCAACAACTGTGGGATCAGAAAGGTCTAGGTAGGAGGCAGCACATGAGCTGAGCTTTGAAACAAGCTAGGGATTCTAAAAGGTAGGGCGAGAAATGAGGACATTCCTACTGCAGCGACCACCTATGCAAAGGTATGAAGGCAGAATAGGAAATGGCATGCATGGTGAATAGGTCTTGGGTTAGTTGGACTAGAATAGAGTTTAGGAAAGGTAGTGTTGTTACCTAATTGTTTAAGTCATATTGGACTCAGTGATCCCATTTGGAGTTTTCTTGGTGGAGATACTGGAATGGTTTGATATTTCTTTCTCCTTTTACAGATGGAGAAACTGAGGCAAACAGGGTTAAGTGACTTGCCAAGGGTCACACAGCTATTCAAATTTGAGGCCAGATTTGAACTCAAAAAGATGAGTCTACCTGACTCTATCCACTGTACCATCTAGGTGTCCTTGGGGAAGGGTAGTAGTATGAAACAACTGGAAAGGTAGAGAGGTACCATCTTGTCAAGGGATGCCAGTCTGGGATCTCCCTATTTTGGGAATGGGTAAATTCCTATCCTGAGGGAGAGCCTCGTATAGTGGAGAGAATACATATGGCTATAGTATGAGATGGAAAGAAGCAAGGGCCAAAAGCAATGTATAAGCAGAGAATTGTAGAAATTCAGGGAAGGGAGAATCAGGGAAAGCCTCCAGGAGATAATAGAAGTCAAATTGTGCTTTGAAGATTAGGAAGAAAGGAATTCCCAACAAAATAAAGACTATGACCAGAGTCACTGAAGTGAGAAAGTACAAGATACCTCCAAAGTAAGGAGATCTGGAGTGAGAATGGAACTGATGGGGGAAGCAGTCAAGGACCAATTTCTGCCAGGCAGTCTGTTTTAGATGAAAGATGCCTTTGGGTGTGGATGGTGGATGAAGCCTCTAGTAAACAGAAAGTAAGTTGGGAATCCCAAAGCTAAATCTTGGGCAATGAAAGTTCCTTTCCTAGGAATCATCAGCTGCCTGACATGACCTATGACTCAACAGCTTCCTTTGTACGGAGGGGATCAGCAATCACATTCTCCAGGACTGGAGTACAAAGTTTTGCCAGATGATAGAGAAAAAAGCTGGTGGAACTTTCAGATGGGGCCCAATGGGGTCTGGCAGTGAAGAAAACATCTATTTTCCCCATCAGCCATTGGAATAGCATATGGGTCTCGTGTTTGGCTCTGTAGTGATTTGGATATGCTGCTGAATGTGAACAATCTGTCATGTGCTCATGGGGCTGCAGAACAGAAACACCCACACATATCCCTGAGAGGGGAGGGGAAGAAAGGGGCAGACAGCCTCTGCTGACAACCAGCTGGCAAATTTCTCATGCCACAGAGTGCAGCAGAAGTTCTGTTATCCAACAGAGGTGGCTGTTACCCAACACCACCTCTCAAGGAAAGCAGTGTTTTTCTTAACAGGTGTGTAGATAGGAACAGGGAAAGGCAGTATGGTGTCCCTCAGGTGTAGCAAATCCCAGATATTTCATCCAACTTCTCAAGCACAGACTTTCAAATTCATACATTTTTTTGCCCGTTTAATTAGTATTTAACTTCAACCAGATGAATTCTTCTGTTCTGAGTCTAGATAGCATTGCTTGGCAGACTTAGCAATACCTGAGATTAAATTCCATCTCTGAAACTTAGGGATCATAGGCAATTAATTTCACTTTTCTGGGTTTCTCTTTGGGCTACTCATCCAATTTTCACTCACATTCTGGGGATGGGTCACCAGAGCTCTTACACTCAAGTTCAAGGTACCCTGTGTGTCACTACTACTACTACTACTACTACTACTACTACTACTACTACTACTACTACTACTACTACTACTACTACTACTACTACTACTACTACTACTATAATTCACAAGCCCTCTCCAATGTGCTCATCTTTAATAATCATCTAGTAAACACAATTAGTTCACAGCAAAAGCATTTACTAAAATGTCATGGCAAAAGAACAGTGATAAAAACATTCCTTCCCCCATAAATCCGGGGTTACCTTCCTGCAAAGACATATAGTAGCTGCGGTAAAAGTGAACACAAATTACAATGGTAATGAAGCACATACATGGGGAAGACATTTAGCTAAAGCAATTCCCAAAACCAGAGCTGCAGGGACCCAATATTCTTTTTGTCCTAGTAGGGTCTTTATAACTGTCCCCTTAAGTATAACATCTTTCTTTGGAGGGCCAAACAGTCAGGTGCCCATGGTCCATTTCTTTCTGCCAAGTGACTCTTGAATGCTAGGACGAATTCTCTTTTAGTCCATAGCTGACTCTTTTCTTTGCTGCCAAATGTCCTACTCTTTGAAGCCACTTGAAAACTGCCTCTCTGTATCCATGTCTGTTTGGAGAGTATGTTTCTCTGCTCCCTCAACTGTGTCTTGAACTTTCCTAAACTGGTTTTCCAACTTCTGGATGGGGATATCCTACTGGGTAAACAGCACTGCTGTCAGAAAACATGGCCTATGGAGGTGGGGAGGAAAGAGGAAATAAAAATTAGCTTCTCCCCAGCAACCTACTTCCCTCAGAAAAATTCACTCTCAGGAGCTGGGTTCTTTCTCTATTTATATCTCTCCAGAGACATATTTATTTAGTTAGTTATTCATTTTAAGTTATTTATTTAATTAAAATTTTAAAGACATTTGCAGGAGGAATGGTTAATTTTTACTTAGCCAATGGCATTTACCCCTTCTGATTCAATAAGAGAAAGGTATTCATAATTTGTAATTTTATGCTATTCAGTCACTTTCAGTCATATCTGACTCTTTGTGACCCCTTTTTGGGATTTTCTTGGCAAAGATACTGGAGTGGTTTGCCATTTCCTTCTCTAGTTCATTTTTCAGATGATAAAACTGAGGCAAACAGGGTTAAATGACTTGCCCAGCTAGTCAGTGCTTAAGACTGGATTTGAATTCAGGCCATCCTGACTGTAGGCCCAGCACTCTGTTCACTGTGCCACCCAGCTGCTGCCTCATTTTACAGATGAGAAAAAAGGCTCAGAAAATTGGCTTGCTCGGTATCACACAGGTAGTAAGCAGCAGAACTAGAATTAGAACCCAGATTCTCTGACTTTAGGGCCAGTGCTTCTTCCAGTGCCCTGGAACCCCCACCCCCACCTCATCTCAGCTTAGTCCATTTGAACCTAAAAAAACAGCTAATGTCATTTCAGGACATTAGGAAAATGTTCCAAGAGGAAAAAAGGCAGAAATTCTATTCTAAAATATACATTGATTGAAAGCAAAAACCTTTAAATCTTAAAGTTTTGAAACCTGTTTAGAGATATCCTGCCATTTAGAGCAAAGGTTCTTAAATTTTATTGTGTCATAGATTCCCCTGGCTGTCTGTTGAAGCCTATGGAACCTCGTCTCAGAACATTTTAAAATGCATACAACTACAACAACTAGTATTTATGTAGCACTTTAAGATTTGCAAAACATTTTGTAAATTTATGAATATTATCTCATTTGTTCCTTACAACAACCCTGAGAGGTAGATGTTATTATTGTCCCCCTTTTCTACATGAGAAAACTGAAGAAGACAGAAATTAAGTGACTTATCCAGGGTCACCCAGCTAGTAAGTGTCTGAGGCTACATTTGAACTCAGGTTCTCCTTATAGCAGCTCTACCACTCTTTGCCCTATGACACCTAGTTGCCAGGGATTATGCAGGATTACAAAGGAAATCAACCCATTTATACAGAAAGATATGTATATGTATAGTTATGTATAGTTATTTTCAGTTGTTTAGTTATTTTGTATATGTATAGTTATTTTCAGTTGTTTCTGACACTTTATGACCCCATTTGGAATTTTTCTTGGCAAAAATACTAGAATCAGTTGCCATTTCCTTCTCTAACTTATTTTATAGATGAGAAAACTGAGGCAAATAGGGTAAGTGACTTGCTCAAGGTCACAAAGCTGGTAAATGCCTGATGCCAGATTTGAACTCAGGTCTTCCTGACTCCAGGCCTGGTGATCTATCCATTGCACCGTCTAGCTTCCCTATAAAAATATTTTTAAAATAATAATTCAGACTCGAGATTAAGAACCTCTTCATTAAAGCCTAGCTCTTATCTTTCCAAGATTATTCTTACAATGAGTGTGATTTTTCCTTCCTCTAACCCCCAGTGTACTTAGTACATGCTGTGCATACATTTTATGGTCCCTACCATACATTTCCCTGCATCGTGGTACCCTGCTGTGGCCTTGTCTCATCCCTTTTCACTAAACTGTGAGATTCCCTGGGGTCATGAATGACCACTGCATCCGTGACTCTACCTCAACTCAGCACATAGCAGGTATTCAATCCATACTGATGCTGTTGAATTATGGAATAAAAATCTTAGAAATTGTTCTTCCTTTGCAAACTTTCAGATTTTATTTACAAGTATCTCTCCTAAAGCCCTCCTGTGATAACTTGTCATGGTGTGAAAAACCACTGTTTTTTAGAGGCTGTGCCTGCAAGACAGAGCTTATACAGTCCCAACAGCTTAGGCCTTGAGCACAGACCTGGCAAGGGAGAACGAGTCTGTCATTTGCAGACAGCCTTGCTAAGTGTGGAAAGGTTCCTCACTAATGGGCTGGCTAGGCGGTAGAGTGGATAGAGCCATGGACTTGAACTCAGGAAGATCTGAGTTCAAATCCAACCTTGGACAAAAGTGTCGCGTCCTTGGACAACTCATTTAATCTGTCTTAGATTTACTTTCCTCATCTATAAAATGGGGTAATGGTAATCATAGCGCCTACTTCACAATATTGTTGTGAAGATAAAACAGGTAATATTTGTGTTTTATAGATCTTAAAGATCTATATAAATATGAATGATGATGATGATGATGCAATAATTTATTTTTTTTAGAAGGGAGTGAGCTAGAAACTCATGAAACCGCTTACTAAGTCATGGAGGAGTTGTATCTGTGTTGGTGAAATTATGAATCCCTGAACTGGTGAAATATTATACAGACCCAAAAAGTCTTAGTAGAGTTTTAAGCTTTATTAATATAATGTAAACCCATATGACATTTTTTTTAGTTTTTTTCTTATCGGGGTGATTTATACCTTAGCTTATAAGTAAGTTACAAATGGAATTTCTTTTCAGTAATCTCTAATTCCTGCTGGACATTCCTTCCCTGAGGTAATGAGGTTTGACAGTATATCTAGATGAATGTGTTATCTTTTTATAGAAACAGAAAATGTGTTAAACCATAATCTATTTAGAAGGGCTTCTCAAAGAAAACACTCTGATTTCTATGTCTAAAAATTCACTGCCCAGCTTGGGGTGGCAATGCCATCTACCTCCAAACATACTAATAATCTCTTTTTCCTCCTGACTGATCATTGTTTTCCTCTACCTCCTCTTTGTGGTGGGTAAAAGAGTGTAAGTTACCTACATTACTATTCTTATTGACCTGTCCTCCTATCAGGGTCTGTCCCTTCTCCTTGTCTACTGGAGCCCAATTATATCATTCTTGGAAGGAGGAGAGGTGAGCTGTGATTGGGAGCCCTCCAGGGTTGAAGTTCACTCAGAAGAAAAAGAGAAAAAGGATTATCTCCCAATGGTAGGGCTCATAATGAAACCAGGATAGTCAAAACTCTCTGTCTCCTGATATTATGTCTTTTCACTGGCTGTTTCCCATGGATGGAATGCTCCACCAGCTCACCTCAGCCTCCTGGCATTCTTCAAGATTCAGTTCAAGGGGTGGCTAGGTGTACAGTGAATAGAGCACTGGCCCTAGAGTCAGGAGGACCTGAGTTCAAATCTGGCCTTAGACACTTAACACTTAGTAGCCGTGTGACCTTGGGCAAGTCACTTAAACCCAACTGCCCTGCCTTTTCCCCTCCAAAAAGCAAAAAACAAACAAAACAAACAAAACAAACAAAGACTCAGTTCAAAGCGCAACCCAGCTTAGTAAGTGTCTGAGGTCAAATTTGAACTCAGGAAGATAAGTCTTCCTGACTCCAGCAATGATGCTACATTCACTGAGCCACCTAGCTGCCCAGTGAAGGCAGCCCCAGCCCAAAGAAGTCGTGCTACTAGCATCACGACCCTGACCATTAAGGGTTACTTATCACCCTTATTATCATACTTATTATTATACTTATTATCATACTTATTATTATACTTATTATCAGTTACTATCACCTCTGACCTGACCTGTCCCAACTCTTGCATGGGATAAGGAGGAACAACCCTATCAGTTGTACTGTCTGTGTACCTATATCTATCATTCAACAAAGGATTAGTGAGCATCTCAACTAATGTCCTTTTCCAATCATTCTAGCTTGGGCTCTCAGGGGCCTTGCCAGCAGTTTCTATGAAGCTTAGGAAGACTTCAAGGACAAATCCAAAGATGGACCACATCACAAGAGTTTCAGCCTTGATAAGTATAGAGATATATAACCAGAAAGTTTGCTTCCATCTAATGAAACTTTGGGCCACAGGAACTCATGAAGCCTCTCTAGTAAGACATGGTAAACCACTGTGTTCTATGTCATGGAGGGAGTCCCCATTGATGAAATCACAAAACCTTGAATTATCAAAGTTCACTATGAAGAGGATCCCATGCAGAACTGAGAGGGGGAAAGGGATGAATGAGATGCTCCTTATCCTCAGGAACCTCACAGTGGTATGAAAATAAGGCAAGGACTCAAATAACTACAACATAAAGAAACTGAGACAGGGGTCCTTGTCATAAAGCTTTTGATCTAATCATCGTGGGGGCTGCAGTAGAAGATCTCAGAATCTCAAATCATATACTTATTTTAAATTTATGGCACTCAGCTTTATGTTATCCTGCTATCTTGATCTCTGTTTTTTTTTCCACAAAGACTGACTGATCCCACATATTTCTCAGAATAAGAGAACAAAGGACAGTATAATATACATCTAGGAGTGCTGCCTTTCTTGGAACAGGAAGAATGGGAAACACTGGACTGGGTTATGTAAATAACAGAGAAAATGACCCTTTGAATCTGGGACCCAATTCACTCTTTATCTTTTCTTATAAATGCTTTATTGGGGGTGGCTAGGTGGCGCAGTGAGTAGAGCGCTGGCCCTGGAGTCAGAAGAACCTGAGTTCGGATCCAGCCTCAGACACTTAACGCACACACAAACAGAAACCTAGCCGTGTGACCTTGGGCAAGTTACTTAACCCCAATTGCCCTCCAAAAAAAGCAAATAAATAAATGATTTATCTAAGCATTTTGTTTTTCTACCAAAATCACTACCAAGAGTAGGTCTATTCCCAAAGATGATTAGGGAAAAAGGAAAAGAACCCATACACTCTAAAATGTTTGTGGCAGCTCTCTTTGTGGTGGCAAAGAACTGGAAATTGCTGGGATGCCCATCAATTGGGGAATGTACATGATAGTGATGGAATACTACTGTGCTACAAGAAATAAGCTCAATGATCTTGGAAAAACATGGAAAGACCTGCATGAAATAATGAAGAGCAAAATGAGCAGAACCAAGAAAACATTGTATACAGTAATGACAATATTGTTTTAAGAATGACTTTGAGTGGATGTCATTTTGACTATTATAAATATCCAAATTAACTATGAAGGACATAGGAAGAAAGATGCTATCTACTTCCAGAGAAAGAACTCATAAATAGAAGTATATATAAAATAATTTACATATATATGTATTTATATACATAATACATACACATACACCTATTTGTGTCTAGAGCAGGAGGAGAGGTAAGAAAAAAAGGAAATTTATACAAAAATTTTATTATATATTTAAAAGGAATAGCAAGTTGTACATGGTAGATTTGCAGTTTCATGTGCAGTTATGTTTTTATTATACCATATTATACTATGTATGGAAACGCTTATTTCATTTCAGAAATAAAAATAAAATAAATAAATATAAAAAGAATCATTTTTTATTTAATCCCCCATTTCCTAATTTGTAACAAAGAAAAACATTTAAGTAGAATCCACAGACACAGAAACATCCACCACATCCCTCACACATAGTTCTCAGGAAGGACTCAAGAAGAAAGAACCTATTTTATGATCAGAGATCATCATTATAATTCACAATCACTTATGCTTTCAGTTTTCACTCAATTTTCTGTAAAATGAGCTGGAGAGGGAAATGACAATCACTCCAGTAACTCCACCAAGAAAACCAGAAATGGGGTTACAAAGAGTCAGACACTACTGAAACAATGGAACAACAAGGGAAAAAACCTGTAGGAGCTTCAATATCAATGACTAAATGCTCCTTTATCCAAGAGTCCCTCCTAATGGGTCCTTAGATCATAGGATCATAGACCTAGACCTGGAAGGGACCTTAGAGACCATTAAACCCAAGTTTCTCATTTTATACATGAGCTAGCCTTATATATTTTCCACTTTAAAAATATAACAAATATAAAACCACATAACAGAACCACAATATAAAATATATTTATAAACGAGAGAAATATAACATGTAAAATATAATAATATAGTAATATAAATTATATATATACTAAACCATAATATTAAATTCTCCCTCTGTGACCTTGTCCTAGCATGCAGATGACTCTGGGTTCTTGAAAGGTATTCCAGCAGAGGGCAAACTCTGGCCTACTTTACCAAGCTGGACAGGCTCCCAGTATAGGCCCAGTAAAGGACCATGAGTTTGTTGGCTAAGAACTAACCTAGCCAAAGTCCTGAGAAGCTCACTACCTTGCTGATTGGCCAGCAGGGTTTGGTAGTTTTCTACCACAGCAACTAATGAAGACTGTCTACTAAGAAGGGCATAAAGGCACTTCAATAAAAAAAAAAATCACAGTTCTGTGAATAATGAAATAATATATTAAAAAGCTCTTCTTTGGGAAAGTCACTTAAACTTTCTGGGCAACATCAATAAAATAAGGGGATCAGGTGATATCTAGTGTCCCTAGAAGCTTTGTGGTTCTATTCTTATATTAGCTATTTGAAGAGGAAAAATCCCCAAAAGTTATTTAAAAGCAAGCTTCCCATGGAGATATATTAGCCTTTCCCTCTCCCCTGACAGACACTTGGCTTCAGTCAGAACACTTCTTTGGCCTCCTTGATGAACAATGGCTGACCTAGTCTTTTGCTGTTTTTGTATTTTAAATTAAGGTTTATTGATTTATTTTGTTTTTATGTCATGTTTCCAGACACATACCTTCACCCACACTCCTACCTCCAAAACCTTCCCTCATAGCAAAAAACAAAATGTACAAAGAACAGTTAAGCAAAATCAATGGACACAGTGATGCTCTCTGATAGGGATATGCAACATTCTTTACCCACAGTCTCCTATGTCCCTACAGGCAAGAAGAAGATAAATTTTCTTGTTTCTTTTTGGGGCCAAGACTGATCATTGAGTACAAAGAATTTGGTTTCCCTGTTCTTTTCTAAAGGAAAACATTAGTGGTGACATGATAAATTGCTTCAAGTATTTGAAGGGATGTTATGTGGAAAAGTGATTAGTCTTATTTTGGTCTAACCCAGTGAGTAGAACTTGGACCACTGAGACGTAGGGTGCAGCTTTTATACTTGGATACTTCAATGGATCTGTGAATCTTACAGATGTGATTACCCCCTCCACCAGGGCAAACAGCATAACATCTAGCAAGATATCTCATCTGAGGGGGGCGGCTAGGTGGTGCAGTGAATAGAGCACCGGCCCTGGAGTCAGGAGGACCTGAGTTCAAATCTGGCTTCAGACACTTCACACACACACACACACACACACACACTAGGTGTGACCTTGGGCAAGTCATTTAACCTCAATTGCCCTCCAAAAAAGGGAAAAAAAGATATCTCATCTTAGTATGTCAGTCAACAAGCATTTATTGAATACTTACAAATCAGACACTGTACTAAGCCCTGGGAATACAAGCAAAAAGCAAGACAGTGTCCATTCCATTAAGCAATTTACACTCTAATGGGGGAGAACAATAAATAAAAGGAAGCTGAAAAGGGAGGGTACCCAGGATTGAGGGGCATGATGGAAAAGTCCAGAAGTGCAGCCTGGTGAAAAATGAAGAGGTGGCTGACTTGGTTGCCTTACTTAAATGGAGTTTCTGGAAGTAACCATTCAACAAGAAGAAGGGAATGTAGGAATAAAGGGTACTTCTGAGGTACAAATTCCAGGGATGATGTGATCTTCTAGGATGAAGAGGTTTCTGGGGTATGATGAAGCAAGTCTGCGCACAGCCTGTGAAAAATGTGTTTCTTATTCACAATCTCCCCATATAAATACTCCACGAAGCTCCATTCAGTGGGCAGGAGGCAGGAGGCCTTCTCGAGCTTCTTTTAATGTTTGTGGATACCAGTGCAATGCCAGGCTACCCATCTGCTACTCTATTTGGGTGACCCTTCTCCTTTTCTAGACCTCCATGTCAATGTTTTTAACATCATTTGTCCCATACAAGGGATGGCTGGTAATAGGTGGCAGCCCACTGACATCTACCATGTATTTATATTAGCCTTCAGTTCACCTACAATTTTGATTTTTCTGAGACTGCAGTATTTCCTCATTTATAGCCATGGTACTATCATCCCTCAGAAGATGATGGTATTTAAAAGGTGAACTTTCATGGTTAGGAGCAAATAGGGATTGTTGAAAGTGCTGTACAAAATCCTAAATGATATTCAGTCCATTATCCTCCTAGTGTGGGTCCATCTATAATGACCTGTTCAAAATCCATGTGTGTGTGGGCCAACTCAATGATCCAACTGCATGGCCTAATTTATGAATTATGTATTCTTCACTTACTCGACTTTTTTTCTGAGTGGATTGCAAGGTACATCTCTTTTGTGTGACTTGCAGATGTTATTAAAGAGGTCTTATGTACTAGAACTCTACAGCATCAGAACACAACAGCCCAAACAGGAGCCCCAATGTTCTCTTTTATTTGGACTTTGGGCAGGCCACTTTCCATGACTCTAGCAAACAATTCTGGCAAAGAGTCTGTTTTATGCTGTATATGATATAAACACACAACTGGGCTTCACTATGAATACATATGCTACCATCTAGTAAGGAAACTTTAATGGATGCCTCAGAAATACATTGTTAGAGCATAGCCTCTCAGGCTTCATTTTCCTTTACAAAGTCAAATGCTTTCTTGTCATCAACAAACAACCAATGCAGCATAATCTTATATTCTCTCCCTCTCTTGGTACCTTATGTGACTGTGAATATGGGGTTAGCTAGAGAAAATCACCTCCTGAAACCCGTCTTTTCCTCTTTCATCCTTTCCATAATGATATGCTCCTTGAGGGCAGAGATTGTTTTTTTTTTTTTGTATACCCAGCACTTAGTAAAATATCTGGAACATAGCAAGTGCTTAATAAATGAATATTGATTGATTACATAAAGAAATATCTTTATAAAGATTTTATACTGATAAAGAAGTAGAGCTTTGGGTCAGAAATTGCTAATATCTTCTTGGTAATCTTTTTTCCCCAATTAATAAAACTAGATTTAATGGTATTTTAAAATTTCCTTTTCTGTGGATAGAATGTTGGACCTGTAGTTAGGAAGACCTGGATTTGAATCCTGACTCAAATATATATACATACATATGTATATATATACACACATATGTATATATACAAATATCTATGTATACATATACACACATATATGTGTATATATATGAACTGTGTGACCATTCATAAGTGACTTAGCCTCTCTGAGTCTCAGTTGCTGTATATGTAGATAGAGGGTGATAATACACATATGACCTTCCACACAAGGTTATCCTAAGGCACAAATAAGATATAACATATTAGAAGTGCTTTGTAATATCAAAGTGTTATAGAAGTGTCAGTTATTAATAATGACAATAATTATCATAATTACTGAGATTTGATTGCCAAGTGCCTTTAAAATGATTACCTCTAGCGTGAATTTCTTCTGTGTACTTCTGTTCTATGCCCCTACGCTTCTCTATCTCTGTGGCTCCTTTTCCCCATTGCCGCCATTTCCCCCCTTTTTGTGTTTATGCTGCTTATGACATTCCAACACTTTTTTCTATAATGTTTGACAGATGAGCTTATATGGCACACCAGCATTGCCTTTGGCTGCCATGACTCTCTACTTGGCAGGCACAATCTTCAGTGCTTTGGATACAAAGGAAAAGCAAAAAAACAAAACAGAAAAACAAACCGCAAAACAGAACCTGCCTTCAAGGAGCTTACATTCTAACAGGGGAGAAGACCCTGTACATAAATTGGTAAAGTCAAGATGCATACAGAGGAGATACAAGAATGAAACCGATCCTGTCAACATCCTTATTTGCCTCTCCGAGGAGAACGTGTGAGATTTCCATTTGGCTGCAATCTTTTGTCTTCAAAAAACTGCAGCCAGTTGTTTTCTGTCTTAATTCATAGCGAAAATGTCAACACAGTTCCTTCCCTAGTGATACCAGCTCATCAGCTGTCATACAAAGATCTTGCATTGAATTCTAGCAGTTAAATTAACATGTACAGATCATCTAAGAACTGATTCTTAGCATCCTCTGCCTTCATTTTGCTACCTTCTCACTACCAGGGGCAGTGATGTAGTGATTTCAGTATTAGACTTGGAGTCCAGAAGATCTGAGTTCAAATCCTCAGCTTCTTCAGCTGTCAAATGAGGGAATTGGACCAGATGGCTCTTAAGGCCCTTTGAGCTTTAAAATCTATGATCTTTGATCAACATGGAAGCAGAGGTTCTGACGGCCATATGAACATTATATTTGAATCACTGAAATGCTGTAAGTTGCAGCAACTTCCACTTGAGTGAACTGTTAGGGCAGAGATGGAGCCATCCAAGAAGTCAGGGGATATACAATTTTGCTTATGAATGCACCCTGTGCTTTGGCCCTTTTCTCCTCCTCAGTTTCTGGTAACAATGAATCAAGGTCCCTTTAACTTCCCTGGTCCTTGAGAGCCCTCTGGCTTCCACAGAGATAGAAAACATTGCAGACCTCTGCTATATTCATCATTATTGCTAAGTAATAAAGCCTTTTATGCAGTTGGTTTGTGATAAATATTTGTGACTGAAATCAGCTAAAATGCATCATCCCTTCTGTAGATCCCCTAAGGTCCATGTGGCATCTCCACTATCAGACTAGCTTCCTTCTTCCCCTCCAAAATGTGGCCTTTCTTCATCCATAAGCTAGTATGTGCCTGGGTACCACCAAATCAATGTGAATAGCTATTTTGGGTCATATAGTTATCCCTTTCACATCTTGAGGGGCTAGGGGTGTGGTGTCCCTATTACCTAGAAAAGCTGCATAAAGGTTTTTGGCCCTCCTTTTGTACCTGAGAAGAAGTTTGAATTATTATAGTATTTAAAGATAAAGTATGTTGATATTACATAATACTATACATATATTTTATGTATTTCTCTGAGTTTCTAAACTTTTTCTGTCTGCTAGCCTTCATGTGTCATCTATAGCTTCCATAAAACTCCCAAATAATTCCCATTTAATTTCTTATGCCGACCCACAATATATTGAAACTGCGATGGGGATAGTTGCAATGTGGAAGGGAAGACTCTATCAGATTGAGCTAGTGAGCAGGGACCAGTGGACAACCATTTTAAACAATGATTTCTTTTGATGATAAAAAGGATAAATTTACTGCTAAGGAGGGTCATACGATTTTTTTTTCTGAAGCCAAATAACTTTACGATATCATACATTGAGAACTGGAGGGGACTTTGGAGGCCTTCGGGTCCATTACCTTCAATTTAAAGATGATGGAGCTGAAATACAGAGAATCTCAGGGTCAGCCAATCAAAAAGTTTTTGGGGTGAAATTCGAACCTAGATCTTCCAGATACCAAGTCGAGTCCTCTCCCTGCTATAATATGCTGCCTCCTCAAAGAGCTTTAGCCATGTATCTTCTCTGTCACTAGCATGATTAGCTCACAGAACTGAGCTGAATATCTAGTACTTTGGACATTCTAACAGAAGACTTACAGATGGCCAAGGTCTTAAAATAATCTAAAAAGAGTCAGAAACTTCAAGAATAACAGATTAGATTGGATTCCTCAGTAAGTAAGCCTATTACATAGGAAGAACTGAGCCTTTGCTGAATGAATGAGGCAGCTAGGTGTATCAGTGGATAGAGTGCCAGGCCTAGAGTCAGGAAGATCTGAGCTATCCAGCCTCCAACACTTACTAGCTGTGTGATCCTGGGCAAGTTACTTAGCTCTTGTTTGCCTCAGTTTCCTCATCTATAAAATGGGAATACTGCTATAACACCTACCTTACCAGGGTTGTTGTGAGGATCAAATGAGATAATATTTATAATATCAAATGAGATAATCATTGTAAAGTACTTAACATGATGTCTGGCATACAGTAGGTGCCACATGAATGTTAACTCTCATTATTGTATTTGACTCTTCAAAAGCAGGAATTCAGCCTTTGCTGAATGAATGAATGGATGGATGGATGAATGGATGAATAGGAAATAACTTGGCTTGCTAAATGGAGATAAGCCTCCAGAAATGGAATCCCAGCAACAAATGGCACGGCAAACTCAAATATTTGGAAAGGGAGGAATGTGATGAACTTCTGAGCCAATCTATTAGACACACTAATTGTCAGTGTAGGCAGGAACCTCCCGCCATCAGTCTGGAAAAAATAACTCAGATTGTTATAGTTCTTGAATGTTTACAAAGCATTTTCCTCACAACAATTCTGTGAGGTTAGTAAGTGCAAATATTTTTTACATTGCTAAAATGTTACAGTCTCTCTAAGACTCAGGGAAATTTAGTTGCCCATGGCCATATGGCTACCAAGTGTTGGAATGAAGCTCACTGGGACTATGAAATGCCTGGGGAGCTCTTCAGTGATTCTGAAGGGAACACAGATACCAGCCATGGAAGGTATTCTGTGGCCTTTGAGAAGCCTCAGAGGCTGATAAAATACCACTGGTCATTAATTTTTCTTCAACAATCAGGAGGTAAGCCAAACCACCACCATAAGTGAAGGCTAAAATGGGTAGCTAGGTGACACAGTGTATAGAATGCCAGGCTGACAGTCAGGAAGACCTGAGGTCAAATCTGGCTTCAGACACTTACTAGCTGTATGACCCTAGACATGTCACATCACCCTGCTTGCCTCAGTTTCCTCATCTGTAAAATGGTCTGGAGAAGGAAATAGTAAACCACTCCAGTATCTTTGCCAAGAAAACCTCAAATAGGATCAGAAGGGTCAAACACAACTGAAACAACAACAACAAAGGCTACAATACTAGGACCCGAAGTCAAGAAGACTTCTCACCTCAGAGATTTACTACCTTTATAACCCTGGGCAAGTCATAGACTTTGTGAACCACAATTTCCTCCCCTCTGAAATGGGGATAAAAATAGCAGCTACTTCACAGGGTTTTTTTAAGACTGAACTGTAAGAAGGTGTATAAAGCACTCTGCAAACCTCAAATTGCTTTATAAAGACGAACCTTTATGTTGTCATTAGGACCCCACAGTTAGCTTATAATTGAAACTCCAGGGGAAGAAGAATGACGGGTCAGAGCTAGGACAAAGCTAAGCAGTCACAGAAGTGTCCAACCTTAGATCTGGAAGGGGCCTCATAGGGCATCTCATCCTATTCTTACCAGAGCAGGAACCTCATTTAAACATCCCCAGCAAGAGTTCATCTAGTCTTTATTTTAATACCTCAAGTAATGGGTTACTCACTGCTTTATGAGATAATCCATTCTAATTTAGGAGAGTTCTGATTATTAAAATTTTCCTCTCCTATTGAACAGAAATCATTGTGCCAAAGTCCTTGTGAAAAATTTTCATAACATAGAAGTGACCAAGCGTTCTTGAAGGCACATGCTTTGGTAGGTTCTGCCAAGTTGGAAAGGATCTAAAGTCATTCAAGCAACAGATTGGGTCTAGTGCCTGAGGGCCAGTCTTGTCAAGTATCAGAGCCTCCTACGCAGAATGTGGTTCACTAAGGTGTGAATTCTTTGGGCAGGATAATACGTGGAAGATAAAAATACCAATGGCCTGCATTTTGGGGCAGCCACCTTCTGCTTCTAGGTTGCTGTAGCCCAAGCTAGGACTGTCTGTCAAAGGAAGAACAGGGTCAGATCCTGGATAAATGTGAGGCGATATGAAGGTGTCTGAGTAAGGAGACAGACCAGGAAACTGAGGTAGGAATAGATCAAGACTGTCCTGGAAGCTGCCATGAAACCTTCCCAGCTAGTCGGATCTGGACGGGAAATGGATCCCACACCTCACCACCCCACGCTCTCCATTACTTTTCTTTGGTTTGCAGATCTAACCCCTGAAAGGTTTTCCTTCAAGTTCCGCATATAGGAAACGGTGTAGGGAGATGACTGAGTGATGAAGCACTTCCATGAGAGGGGAAGGTTTGGTAATTTCTCTGCAGTTTTGCTTTATTGTGTCAGGCACTAAGAAGTCAATTGCCAGAGTTACATGAAAGAACTTGGTCCAAAGAGAACAGTCTATTTTCCACACGTGCGGAATAAGAACCCTAGAGCTATAGCTTGTTTAATTTTTTTATATTGGGGGCAATATTTCATGTCCATACCTTTATACCATGGTTAAACTCAGGCCAATGCCAGTGGGCCAAGAGAAGTAGGGTGAGCTTAAGGGAGGTGAAAGGGAAGAGGTTTTTGGAATAAATACTCTCTGGCAGGCAATTAGGATACTGAAGTCTTTGGGGAGGGCTCTACAGGCACTGGCTACTTTCTGGTAAAAGTACCTGGCTTATGGCCTGAGTATACCACTGCCTGGTGGCCAAATTACATCTCATAATTCCTACATGGGAGTAGGGAGTGTTTTATTCTTTGTATTTATGTCCCCAGTGCCTAGCAAACAGTAGGTGCTTAATAGATGCTTGTTACTTGATTGGTGAATGAACTAATAGCTTAATTAAGAGTGTCTTTCTGTGATTTGTAGAAAGTAGGACACAAGCTGTTGTAGGTTGCTAATGCTACTGCAGCACCTCCAATGTCACCTGGGATACTTATGTGAACACCCAGCTCCTACCATTGTCACATATCAAAACAAAAAACGGCACTATTTGCTTTCAAAGAGCTTCCAACTTATCAAGGGAATAATATATACAAATAATTATAATTCCAGTAAGAATATTATGTGCATAGGAGAAATTCAACAGAGTAGACTGATAGATTCAAGGAGGGAAATCATTGTCAGCTGATTTCAGCCTAGTGGTATCAAGGAAGGCTTCAAGAATGAGGTGAGACCTGAACTGAGAGATGAAAGAACAGAAGGATTTCAAAAGGTGATGGAGGGGCGGCTAGGTGGCACAGTGAATAGAGCACCGGCCCTGGAGTCAGGAGGACCTGAGTTCAAATCCCACCGCAGACACTTAACACTTACTAGCATGTGACCTTGGGCAAGTCACTTGACTCTAATTGCCCTGCCTTCCCTCTTCCAAAAAAGACCAAGAAAAAAAAAGATAATGGAAAGGGAAAGCATTCCAGACATGAGGGATGGCTTTTGGGAATGGTTCTTCATATGTACAAAAATACTTATGGCAACTCTTTTTTGTGATGGCAAAGAAATAGAAACTGAGGTAGTATCATCCACTGGGGATGTGATGGATCCTTTGATAGGGTCTGCTGCCAATCATAATCATCAACCTATGTGGAAATGTGATAAAAAAAACATTTTATTATGCTAAGAACATAGATTTACTGTATGCACAAACTAGGGAGTCTTTAGCAGCAGTTTCAGCAGCCCTATTATATAGATTTTAATTATATAGGAAGGATGGGCCCAGGGGAATTTATAGAAAGCAGAAGGTGAAGGTAATGATTTACACATAAAAAAAAAAAAAACAGATGGCAGGAGGGGTAAGATCGATATCAGGTGAAGTAGGAAACTAGTTAGCATATAGTCCGCAAGTACCAAGTAGATAGCCGGAATTTGCAAACTAACCATTAATACTGGAGCTAAAGTTGATGTTTCAGCTTGATTTTGCCGACCATACCTAGTTATATGACTTGCTCATCTTTTGTGTGTGTGTATTTTTGGAGGAGGGAAGGCAGGGCAATCGGGGTTAAGTGACTGGACCAAGGTCACACAGCTAGTAATTTTTAAGTGTCTAAGTCTGGATTTGAACTCAGGTCCTCCTGACTCCAGGGTCAGTGCTCTATTTGCTGCACCACCTAGATGTCCCATGACTTGTTCATCTTAAGTGAATGGCAGTAAGGAAATTGAGCCAAAAATTATCTTATCACAGGGAAGAGCTAACCAACTTGTGGTACATGAATGTGATGGAATACTAATGTGCTGTAAGAAACGATGAGAGGGATGGTTTCAGAGAAACCTGAGAAGATTTGTATGAAATGATACAGAGTGAAGTGAGTAGAACCAGGGAATAATTTATACAACCACAATATTGTAATGACAAACAACTTTTAAAGACTTAGGAACTTATATCAACATAATGACCAACCATAATTCCAGAAGACTCACAACAACATGTGCTACCCAGCTCCTGATAGAAATGATAGACTTAGATAAGACTTTAAAAAAAATGTAATCAATGAGGAAATTTGTTTTGCTTGACTGCATTTTTTTTTCTTTTTTTGGGGGGGGGGGAGAGGTGAAGGTAGGCAGTTGTGGTTAAATGACTTGCCCAAGGTCACATGGCTAGTTTTGTGTGTGTTAAGTGTCTGAGGCTGGAAACTCATGTCCTCCTGACTCCAGGGTCAGTACTCTCTTCACTACACCACCTAGTTGCCCCCTGACTGCATGTTTTGTTTCTCTTGGTTTTTCACTAAGGAGAGGGGGAGGAAAAGGAGGTGGATTTTCATGAAAATAAAATGAAATTTAATTTTTAAAAAAGCATTCCTGTTTGGCTAGAGTATAGTTAGGGAGGACAAAGAGTTTGTCGCTGGCAAGAATGTAGACTACAAAGGGATAAAGGTCACCAGACCCCTTTAGTATTCTCTACCCAGCACCTGCAATTTGCATATATGACAACTGACATCATGTGATAAGAAAAATATTGAAAGACATTTTTTCAACATAATTCAAGTAAGATTTTAGACTGAAAGAGCTCAAGCAGCAACAAGAGTGAACATCAAGAAATGGACTAAAAAGTCCTAAGGGCTTCTTGGAGGAGTTCTAGACTGTAGCTAGCTAGCATCTGCATCACAAAATAGATACGGATCTGGAAGACCTTTACTCTTAGGGGGACTAAGCCACACCACAGTTGAAAACCATTAGATGGCAAAAGGAAATACCAGCAGCTTTTCAGTGATGCCCAGCTACAGTAGTTGTTCAGTTGTTTCAGTCATGCCCGACTCTCTGCGACCCCCTTTGGGGTGTCCTTGGTAAAGATACTAGAGCAGTTTACCATTTCTTTCTCCAGCTCATTTTACAGACAAAGAACTGAGGCAGAGTTAAGTGACTTGTCCAGGGTCACATGGGTCATAAGTGTCTGGGGCCAGATTTGAACTCAGGTCTTCCAGACTCCAGACCCAGAGCTCTATCCATTGTATCACCTAGCTGTCCTAGTGGTGCCCAGTAGAAAGTAGCATAATGACATTACCAGGGGACATCAGTGTCTCTGTAGTGTCAGAGGCACAAATTTCCCCAACCACTCATGTTCCCTAAGTGCTTGCCCCTACTTGTATCTTTCACATAGGAAAATCCCTCTATACATATTCTCTGCTCACATGTGTTTTCTGCATGTGTTTCTTTCCTCAGTGGTGGAGTGATAACTGGCATAAGAGTCTGTATATGTTTATACAGGAAACCTTCCTTGTCATTTATTTTACTATGCTGTTTGATTATATGTCTTTTGCTTTAGAATAATGTGTTCTTTAGTGAGAGAAAGAGAGAGAGAGAGAGAGAGAGAGAGAGAGAGAGAGAGAGAGAGAGAGAGAGAAAGAAAAGAAGAATGAAAGAAGAAAGGAAGGAAGAAAAGAAGAAAGGAAAAAAGAAAGAAAGAGAAAGAAAGGGAGGAAGAAGGGAAGAAAGAGAAAGAAAGAAAGAGAGAGAGAGAAAGAAAAGAAGAATGAAAGAAGAAAGGAAGGAAGAAAAGAAAGGAAAAAAGAAAGAAAGAAAGAGAGAAAGGGAGGAAGAAGGGAAGAAAGAGAAAGAGAGAGAGAGAGAGAGAGAGAGAGAGAGAGAGAGAGAGAGAGAGAGAGAGAGAAAACATACTGGAGGGAGGTTTGTGAACCATGGTTCTATGCGGAACCCGGAGAAACTTCCTGAGTGCCCATGTCCAAAGGAGGTCCCATGTGCTACATTTAGTATAGATGAAGCACAATTGAGGGCTCACTTACCAGGCTGTCTTGTCATTTGGCTTCTTATGAATTTGTTTTAACCATAAAATAGAATCATATTAATCAGTCATAACTAGGTTCCTAGGCCATTAGTTCTCTAGGAGTAAGATAAAAGCATGGCCATAGTCGATGATGGGCTGACACTACACAGTACTTTTAGAGACAGCAGAGCTTCTAGGGTGATTGGGCACAGGCTGCCCACTCTTCTTGGTTTGGTTTAGTGTCTCTAGAGCCAACAAGAATGAATATATTCCTCTCTCTCCCTCTCCTTCCCTTTTCTCTTGTGCATGTAGGATGCACAAGAGATATATCCTATGTAGGATAACTATGTAAAGATATCACTACTTTCCCTCCACCCCACAACAGAAACTTAGTGGTCCAAAGGAAGGTGTGCATACAGACCTTCCTTTGTATTTCTGCCTTGCTGAGTACTGGGTCCACAAGAATCATAGCATATATAATTATACAGTCCTTCATGGTTTATAGAGCCAGCTACGTAGCATAGTAGATAAAGTGCTCGATTCAGCTCAGAAAGATCTGAATCTGGATCCTTTCTGGGAAGTTTAGTAACTGTGCTACCCTGAACAAGGCACATAGACATTGTTTGCCTCAGTTTCCTCATTTGTAAAATAGGGATAATAATAGCAACTGCCTCTCAGAGTTGTGTGGATCAAATGAAATAGCATAAAGCACTTTGCAAGCCTATATAATTCGGTTTATAAGGTCTTTTCCTCAAAGCAACCCTGTGATGTATGAGGACGTGGCGTACTTGTGCTTTCACAGCTAGCTGATGCTGGATCTGGGACTTAACCCAGGGTCCTCTGATTCCAAGTGCCAGTATTCCTTCCTGGCCAAATAACCCCCCTGCACCTCCCCATCTCTGAGGCAAGCTTACCACATCTCTATCCTTGCTATGAATGGCCAACAGCAGCAGGGCTATATTCTGGAATTGTACCCTAAACCCTAACGTCCAGAGGCTGGGGGAAGAGAATTCCCTAAAGGGCGTGCAGCCCAAAACCCAGGCTGATGATATAAACAGACAGAAGCTAGCAGTCAAAGCAGGGATAATGAACAGCCTGAATGTTTGGGGACTATATGGGCAATACTGCCCCGCCCCAGTGACTTTTCAATTCTTAAGTGAACAAATCAGGACCTATATACAAAACTCTGCAAATTACTCCAATATGACATTTCCATTGTTTACTGTACAATTTTTTGAATTATTTATGTTCCTTTTTTTCCCTTTAGTGAACTAGACAAGCAATAAAACTCAACTCCGCCTCTATCAGTCCCTGGTCCCAGAGGATGGTTTCCACAGTAACTGCATTGACAGGCAAAACTCCGCTATTTCTATCCTTTGGAGGGATTTCTAATATTTTGGCGATGGAGACTTCGCCATTTTCTCTGTATTGTTATATTCATTTTTTCCTGGAGATGGAAGTAAACAAATCTCAGTCCTGGGAATTAGACCCTGGTGCCTCCTCCATATAGCTAGAGAGAGCTTGGACTGCAAAAGAAAAATCATATGCATTTAGAAGAGTTTTCCATTTATAGTCCCCAGAGAACTTAATCCTTTGTGGCTCACAGACTCCTCTCTCCACTCCCTGTAAGGGTAAAGGACTTTGCAAATAGGAAGAGGATGGCATAGAGATGCAGTGACTGGTACAGAAGAAAGGGACCAACTTGGGGTGTGCAGAATCATGAATTCCGGTCTTAACTCAGTCACTAATTCACTGTATGATCTTAGGCAAGTCATTTCATTTTTCTGGGGCTAAGCTTTCTGTTCTATAAAATAAGGTTAACTAATGCTTATCTTGCCATATGTTTTGTTTTTTTGTTTTTTGCCTTTTTTTTTTTTTGGAGGGCAATTGGGGTTAAGTGACTTGCCCAAAGTCACATGGCTAGTAAGTGTGTCAAGTGTCTGAGGCCGGATTTGAACTCAAGTCCTCTTGACTTCAGGGCCAGTGCTCTATTCACTGCACCACTAGACACCCCAAGAAGACCAATGATTCTTACAGAATATTTCCTGTAAACATAATACTATATATTTTCAGTTAGCTTAATCTTTAATGTGACCTTATTTTCACTAGTTCTTTTGCCCCACACCAAATGTTTTTAGGGGGTATTGCAGAAAAAGAGATGTGAAAACTCTCTATAAACTGTTACACATTCTAGAAATCTGAAGGATTATTATTCACTCCTTCCCTCTGATATTCCTTCCTTAGTGGTCTTTCCCTACCCATCCTTCAAAGCCTAAGTTAAATCTCCCCTCCTTCATGAAGCCTTCCCTGATTACTCCAGTTCACAATGATCTCTCTGGAGAGTCCTGTAGCATTTATTATCCATACCACACACCTTGGCAACTCCAGCTCTAAATCTATGAAACTAGCAAACACTGCCTGGTATTTGCTTGCTAATCAAATTCCAATTCAATTCAATAAGTATTTATTAACCACCTACTATGTATAAAGCATTGTTAGTCAAAGAGGAAATGAAATGGTCCCTACCCTCCAGGAGCTTACATTCTATTAGTAGCATTAGTAGTACTAGTACTATATTAGTAGAAGAGATAAGTAAATATGAAGTATATACAAGGTAATTTTGAGAGGTAGGATACACTAACAACTGGGGGTGGGAGGGAGGGAGGTAAAGTCTCTTGTTCAATGTGGTATCTGAGCTATGTTTCAATGGGGAAAAGATTGCAGGAGGCAGATATGAGGAGGGAATGCCTTCCTGACAAAGGGGACTATTTGGGCAAGGGCATGGAGGCAGATGGTCGCATATTGTGTGCAGGAAATAGCTAGTAGGTCAGTTTTATTAGGACAGAGTGTGTGACAGTTAATAGTATGAAATAAGGCCAGAAAGAGAGGTAGGTAACAATCTTGTGGAGCACTTTAAATGCCAACCTGAGGATTTTGCATTTAATTTTTGGAGGCAATGAGGAGCCACTGAAAAATTTTTGAGTAGGGGAGTGACATGGTCAGATATGTGCTTTTGGAATATCCATTTGGCAGCTCTGTGGAGCAATGGATTGGAGAAGAGAGAGACCGGAGGCAGAGAAAGCAATTAGTGTGCTATAATAATCCAGATTAGAGGTGATATGGCCCTCAACTGTGGTAGCAGCTGTGTGAGTGTGACAAAAGGGACTGTGGAGATAGAACTGACAAGACAATGCCTGGATGTGGAAGGCAATGGAAAGAATGAAAAAATGACTCATTGATTTATTTTTTCATTAATTCATTTGTTCATTCATTCATCCAATGAGCACCTATCAAGTTCTATATGCCAGGCATACAAGGAAAATATGCCAGGTAAACAAAGCAAAAATAATTAATTCTTGTTCTCAAGGAGTTAGCATTCTTCTGGGGAAGGTGATATGTGTACAAATAATAAATACAAGGTAATTTCAAGTGGGAGGGAGGAGAAGGAGAAGAGAACAGTAACTTGTGCGGATTAAGAAAGGCCTGATGTTGACATTTGAGCTGAGCTTTTTCAGGGAGCTATGAGGTAGCAGTGAGGAAGGAGGACATTCCTCATACATTCTGGAAAAACCTTTTCTAGGGCCCAGAGATAGAAGATTATATGTCATATGTGAGGAACACCAAGTAAGCCAGTCTGTACAAGAAGGCCCCATGCACAAAGAAGAATGACCAATATGTCTGGAAAGGCAAGTGGCAGTCACCTTATGAAGGGTATTAAATGCCAGAGACAAGAGTTTATATTTTATCTTACAAGCAAACAACTGGATATGGAAGGCAAAGGAGAGGAAAGAGTCAAGAATGATTCATTTCTTCATTTGCTTATCATTCATTTATCCTAGCTCCAGGCAGCTGGGAGACATTGGAATCTCTTGAGCAGGAGAGTGAAATGGTCAGGCCTGTGCATTAGAAATATCACTTTGATGTCTGTGTGGAGGATTATTGGAGAGAAAAGAGACCAGAATTGGAAGGCCATTTAGAAGGCTGCTTCCAGGTGAAAGGTGATAAGAGAGTGAATTAAGGTGGTGACCATGTGAGTGGAGGGGATGTGAAAGATCTTGTGGAGGCACAATCAAGAAGACACCCACTGGCTGGATATAGAGGGAAGAGTCTGACTCTGAGATTGGGAACTGTGGTGCTCTCAAGAAAAATAAGAAAATTGGAAAGAGAGGAGTTTATGGAGGAAGAGAGTGGGGTTCTGCTTTGGACATGTTTCAGATGTGTATCTCTTGTCATCCCAATGAGATGCTAAGTATTTATGAGATTCACATGTTGTTAGAGCTGGAAGGCACCACAGAATTAATCATCTAGTCCATAAATCTCATATTGCAGATGAAGAAATAGGGGCCAAAAGAGGTGACATAACTGAAACCTGGTTGTTGTTCAGTTATTTTGTGACCCTATTTGGGGTTTTCTTAGCAAATATACCAGAGTGATTTGCCTTTTCCTTCTCTAGCTCATTTGCCAATGAGGAAACTGAGGTAAACAGGGTTAGGTAACTTGCCCAAGGTCACAAGCTAGTAAAGTGTCTGAGGCCAGATTTGAACTCAGGAAGATGAGTCTTCCTGACTAGGTCCTGTACTTTATCCACTATGGCACCTAGCTGTCTGGAACTTGATTGCTGGGGCCTTGATTTCCATATCAGTAGAATCTTGGAGTATTTCTTAAGAGAGAGACTGAAGGCAGAGAAACCAATTAGTATTCTATAATAATCCAGATTAGAAGTGATGTGGTCCTTAATTATGGTAGCAGCTGTGTGAGTGGGACAAAGGAGACTGTGGAGATAGAATAGATAAGACAATGCCTTGGATGTGGAAGGCAATGGAAAGAATAAAAAAATGACTCATTAATTTAGGTTAGACTAGATGATCTCTAGAATCACTTTCAGCTCTAAAAATGATATTTTAAAGAAAACCAAAGTAATCACTCAGGCTTTATGATATTAATCAGAAATAAGTAACATCTGCAAATCAGTCTGGGAAACTGAGATGGAACATAATGCATAATGGAACACTGTTGTTTGGCTGATTGGGCTACCCAGAAATGTAGCTGAGGGCACATAACCTTGGTGAGTACCCCTGTCAGTCCAGCTCATGGACTTGCCGAAGCCACATAAACCTCAGGCATTGCTTACTCAATACCCTTCAGTTAGTAGCACCAGCACCTGGGCCACTCACCATAAAATCATTGTTTGTATACTTAGCTGTAAGAGGCGACATTAGTGCCAGGATGTTGGGTTGTCCAAAGGAAAGATTTCATAGCATGCTGGGGCTGGAAAATGTCACAGATGTCATCTATCCCATTCTTTTTGGTCTTGTCTGGCCAGGAAGACCTGACCTGAGATCCAACACCTCTTTTTTTCCAAGGGTTTTGGTTCATTACTTCTTTGGTGGTATTCTTCTCCTATTTTAAAAATTGATTTCTTGATAGAACCACATACCAAAAAATGTTCTTTCTATTTATCTGTGTGTTTCTCAACCATCTGGACCTGCCAGAAACTAAGGCTCTACTCTGGATTCCCTTGGTCTCTGATAGGTGAGCTTTTCATCTTATCCAGTCAGAAACCTAGCCACCATGACATTTCTTTTTTTAAATTTAATTTTTGAAAAATATTAACATTTATTTTCTCTCCCACCCCCTCCCCATCAAAAAGAAAAAGGAAAAACAAAATCAGTTTAACAAATATGCCTAGTCAGGCAAAACAAATGTCCACATTGGCCAATATCCAAAAAAATATCTCAACCTGCACCCTGAGACCATCACTACTCTGTCAGGAGTCACCATGATATTTATTGTAGTGTTCTCACTATGTCTCATATGAGTACCTTTCCATTATCCTTTCCCCCCATCCTATTCCTGCTTTCCAAACTCCTTCTATGTATTGTTTTCCCATTAGAATGTAAGTTCCTTGTGGTCAGGGACTTGTAAGTTTTTAATAAATGCTCTATATTTCTGCCTTTCTATCTTCCTACTTGTCTATCAGTCTATCAATCAATCAACAAGCCCTTGTTTATTAATCACCTGCTATGTTCCAGGTACTGTGCTAGAGGCTGGAAATATAAAGAGAAAAATAAAATAGTACCTGCTCTCAAGGAGTTTATATTCTCTTAGTGGAGACAACATATGTGTGTGTATGTATGTACTATATGTCATATACATACATATACACATATGTGTACAGAATATATACAAAATAAATACAAAGCCCTTTAAGGAAGGAGGATACTAGCAGTTGGAAGGAAGAGGATTAGGAGAGGTTTCACATAGAAACGTGATTAAGCCAAGTTCTGAAAGTGAGAGATTGTATGAGGCAGAGGTGAGGAAGAAATATAGCTGGCATGGAGAATGGTTGGTGCAAAGACAGGGAAAAAGGGCATAAAGTTCCATGTTTGAGAAGCAGAAAGAAAGCCACACTCTCTAGCACATCTCACCCTTCTTCCCTTTACATACCTAGGCCAAAAGTTGGTTTTGGAAATGATTTACTTATTTTGTTGTTAAAAGGGACAGAAAAATATTCATATAAGGAAAATTGGTAATAAAAAATCAACTTGAGAAGAAATATCATCTCTCAGATGAAATGTGGAGAGATATTGACTGTCCAAAGACCAGAGAGAAAACTGCCCAGCAGATAATTGTACTTAGAGGACTAGGGCAGTTAGGTGGCACAGTAGATAAGAGGGAAAAAAAAGTTAAGACAAATCTTCCTGAGTTCAAATTTGGCCTCAGACACTTACTAGTTGTATAACCCTGGGTAAGTCACTTAACTCTATTTGCCTCAGTTTCCTCCTCTGTAAAATGAAACAGAGAAAGAAATGTCAAATTACTTCAGTGTCTTTGCCAAGAAAACCTCAAATGAGGTCATGAAGAGCCAGACATGACTGAAACAACTGAACAACAACAACAACAACAACAAAGACTTGTTTGAAAAGGAGGGCTGGAAGGAATTGTGGTTCATCAACTCATTTTATGTGAGGATATTCACTATTTTGAAGGTTGTAACTGAAACACTGTAAGTCAAATGACTGTTTGGAGACTATGGGAAGACTTCTGAGTTTCACATTATGTTAGAGATGGATCATTGCTTATTTACTTACATTGCTTACAAGAAAGCCCTGGTCTGAGCCATTGCAAGCTGGAAATAGGGGACAACCAGAAGAAAAGAGTCATAGAGGAAGCAACAAGAGTCAGAGGCAGAAGACAGAGGAAGCAAGGAAAATAGCTGCTTACAAAAGACAATAATAGAGTCAGTCAGTCAATCAGCATTTATTAAGTACCAACTCTGTGTCAGGCACTGTGCTATGCACTTGTTTGCTGTTTGTCCTTCTCTCTTGAAAAGGACTGAGACAACATGGAGGTGATGCACGTGATGCCCTGACTTGCAAATGAATTGGATTTAAGTGAGGGAGGGTTGTGCAAAGTCACCAGCCTCACTATCTCCTCCATAGCCATCTGTCCTGATCTATATCTTATTAAGCACTGGAGATACAAAGAAAGGCAAAAGATGGTCCCTGCCTTCAAGAGGTTCACAGTCTTATGGGGGGGAGAAAACAAGAAAACAACTACATACAAACAAGATTGTATATACATGATAAAACTGGAAAGGTTCAACAGAAAATAGACACTGAGATTAAGAAATATCATTAAAAGCTTCCTGTAAAAGGTGGGATTTTAGGTGGGACTTGAAGGAAGCCAGGAGGCAGAGATGAAGAGGGGGAACATTCCAGGCATGGGAGAAAGCCAGTGAAAATGCCTGGAGTCCAGAAAACGTTTCATCTGAGAAGAAGAGGAAGGAAACCAGTGACATAGGATTAAAGAACACATGAGTAAGGTTTAAGAATACTGGAAACTCAAAGAATGTTAGAGCTGTAAAGGACCTCAAGGATCATCCAGTCTAACCTGGTCACTTTACAGAGAAGGAAACTGAGGCTATGAGAAGAGAAGCTACTTGACCAAGGTCATCACAACAAGGGCCAATTCAGGTCTATGGTGACCATCAAGGGTCCTTTCTGCTTTTTAGCCCACTACCTCACTTGGCCTTCCATTATTCCTTCAATTGAACAATGGTAATTAGAATTCTAGTCCTTGGCTCTTTTCTATGGATGTGCCCCTTGGGTCACCTCTGCTCTCATGCCATAGCGACACTTATTAATGTGAATTTCTCAGGCTAGAAGTATATTCTCAGCTAGGACACCAACAATTTCATTAAAATGATTTTCAATAATTTGCTTTGACCTGGTATTTTGAGATATGAAGCTAAGGCAAGGTCCCTTCGCCTGGCATTTTGAGGCATTCTCCAATTATCCCAAACTTCTGATTTATATTTGTTTTCCTTTTTCTTGTCCTAGAAATATTTAAAACTAGTATGGTTCACTGGCTGTGGCTTCTTACTCAAATAATCCATTGAAAAGCCAGTTGCTACGCAACCTCCAATATTGCCTATGCTATCCTTGCTGGCTGATGACATATTACATAAAAGAATCTTTTTTTTAAAGGAGTGAAATGTTGTTTTAGGAAAAGAAACTTGCAATAGCTTAGAGCCATGTCACAAGCTGGAAGGAAAACAGTTCATCACTCATATGTACGCTCCCAATTATCTCCCAGAGTCGGTTATTATGAGCCTGCTAACGGAGTTTAAGGCCTTTACTGCATAGAGTAAAAATATGTATCATGATTCTTAATGTTATGCTATTGTTTGGGCTAAAACCCATGATTTGATTCAGTCAAGATTACACTGAGAGACAGAGGTATCATGGGAAAAGAATTGGGCTGGGAGTCATAGGACCATCGGTCCTTATAAATCATCTCCTTCAACTCCCTCCATTGACTAAATATTCTCAGTGAAAGGGTGTTGATCTGGTATCAGAGGGCTCGATTTCAAATCCTGACTGCCACTTACTAACTGGGTGATCTTGGGCAGGTCATATGCCTTGGGTCTTGGTTTTCTCACCTGAGGTCTAAATTTGTTTACCTCGAAATTTATGATCTTGTGAAATTCCAGGAAGTTAAGCAACTTGCCCAGAGGCATGCAGATAGAAAGTAGCAAAGTCAAAGTTTGAGCCTGGGTTTTCTGTCTCCAAGGACAGTGTTCCCTCCCTTCCACTGCAGCACCCTGTCTCCTTTGGGTCTGACTCCTAGGTTTGACATATTTAGTAGCCATGTAAGGCAAGGTCAGAAGACGTGGGTTCTAGGTCCATCCAGATCTGCAACAGAGTTGCTTAGGTGGTCTTTCACAAATCCCTTCACTATTTGCTAGCGGTTTCATCTTCCTCTTTTGTAAAATGAAGACTTTATATAAAATCATGGTTAAAGTCTTTTCTGGTAAGAAAAAAAATGATACTAGTTGTGAGACCTTGGGCAAGTCACTTAACCCCAATTACCTTGCTTTCCCCTCTCCAAAAAAATGTAAAATTTAAAAGAGACAAAACTTCAATCCCATGACTTTCATATCTGTATCTATATATATGAGAGAAAGTGTATACATATGTGTATATATGAAAGTATATATGTATAAGTGTGTTTATATATGAAATTATGTATGCATTTATATTTGTGTATATATACACATATATATGAAAATATATATGTATTCACACACATATACACACATATAATCCTTCCTTTCTCATCAGCAAAATGGACAGGACAATACTGATAATAATCCATCATGGGAATCGTTAAAGTTTGCAAAGCACATTGCATATATTGTCTCATTTGAATGTCACCACAATGCTAATAGAGAGTCAGTACAAGTGTTATTAATTCCATTTTACAGATGGGAAAATCAAAATTCATAGAAGTGCTTTGCCCATGGTCACCCAAAAATATAGACCTAGACATAGTCATAGACACATAGAAATAGACAGTTACACACACACACGAGTTATACATATTGTTATTTAGTTGCTTTCAGTCATGTCTAACTCTGTGTGACTTCATTTGGGGTTTGTTGGCAAATATACCCGAGTAGTTTGCCATTTCCTTCTCCAGTTCATTTTACAGATGAGGAAACTGAGGCAAACAGGAGTAAGTGACTTGCCCAGGGTCACACAGCTAGTAAGTGTCTGAGGTCAGATTTAAACTCATGAAGATGAGTCTTTCTGACTCCAGGCCCAGCACTCTATCCATTGCACCACCTAATTGCCCAATATATATATTTATACACACATCTGTGCTGCTATACTAGAGGTTTATCCACATTTTAGAATACTTAGTCTACCTACTTCATGGGGTTGTTAAAAGAAAAGGGCCTTAGGAAAACATTTAAAGTGCTAGAGAAACACAGCATTATTATGTAGTGGATCCTTGATATCCTCAGTGTGAGTATTCCTTCCAATGGTACACATTGCACCCCATCTACACCTCCTCATCCTGTGTAGCATTGTCTGTGTCCTCATAGAAATCCTCCAGCCTCAGGGTCCCGGTCTTACTCCCAGGTGTTCACTAACATTTTGTGGTGCCAACACATAGCACTATCCATCATTATTCCTTGTTCTCACCTTTTCATTTACTTTTAATGTCTCCTTGTTGTTGTTACTTCCTTGGAGTTGTTCTAGACTTTGGAATCTCACATCACCTGGTCTTCAGTTTTCGGCAGGTCAGTGCTTTCTCTGATGACCAAGAATCCCAGTCTCAGTGTAGGATGGGATCACTATGAATTTAGCAAGGCCACCATGGCCACACTATTTTCATCTCAATTAATAGTTTAGGCTTCTGAGCTAGAAGGGATTTCAGAAGTTACCTAATCTAATTCTTTCATTTTAGATGAGGAAATAAAGCCCAGGTTGGCTTAGTGATCTGCCACCAAGTAACACAGATAATAAGTAAAAGAGTTAAAATTTGAATTCAGATCTTCTTACTTCCCATGAACTCTTTCCACTTCACGTGTCTCTCTTGAAGAAGCCTTCTAAGCTTGGCTGGTCCATAGAAGGGGAGCCTGAATCTGAAGTCAGAGGACCAGAGATCAAATCCTGGCTCTTAGTAGCTTTGAAACCTTGAAAAGTCCCTTCACTTCTCTGAGAATCAAGTTTTCTCAAGAGGTTGGATTAAGTAACCTCTATGGTCCTTTCCAGTTCTAAATCTATGACGTATGTTTCTCAAACTCTGGAGCAACAGGGATTTGTTGTTGTTGTGCTGTTGCTTCAGTTGTGTCTGACTCTTTGTGACCCCATTTGGAGTTTTCTTGGTAAAGATACTGGAGTAGCTTGCCATTTCCTTCTCTAGCTCATTTTACAGATGAGGAAACTGAGGTAGGCAGGGATAAGTGACTTCTTCAGGGTCACACAGCTAGTCTTAGGTCAATTTTGAATTCATGAAGATGAGTCTTCCTGACTCCAAGTCTGGCACTCTATCCACTGTGCCACAAACTGAAGACCATTATTTTGTTGCTCTGTGGTCAACAACAGGAACTTGGCTGTGAGTTAAGAAATTTGGGTTCCAAAAGCCTGAGTCAAGTTACTGTCCCTGGCTGTAATGAGCTTTTACCATCTTCACATGTCAGCTTATACCAGGGTTTGTCCTTATTTCAGAGGTCAATTTGGGGTCAGTTATCAGACCCTGGTATTGGAGTCTGTGGAAGAACGGTACTGTCTCAGTCCAGTATGGTGGGGCCTCCCCAGGACTGAGTCACCCACCCCAGCGATCAGCTAGTCTGGAGATCAGGTCCTGAGGAAGCAGGGACTCGCTCTCCTTCCTCACTCCCCTTGACAGCTCTGCCATTCCATACTGAGTTTTTGATACTTGTCCTTTTTTCTGCAGGGGACCCAGGACATCATGGGGCTATGTCTTGACTCTTGAGTGAGGCACATGTGTGCAAAGTCATCAGCCTCCCTCTTCCAGAATCATCCAAGCCCAGTGGCAGGATGCAAGTCAAGATGATGGGTACTGGCCTGGGATGCAGTGGATGACCTTGGTGTCTTTGATGTCTGACCAAACTCTAAGTGCCCCATGGCACCTGCTTCAGTCACTCTCCCAGCTGTTAGATCGATTTGTTTTCATCTGCCCATTCTGCTGGGTGAAGTCTTCACATGCTTCAAGTAGACACCCTCTAACTCACCCACAGGTGTGGGGCCTGTCAGTTATTCTCAAACTGGTTTAGCCCATTTGTGGAGACAGTTTACCAGGGTGTGTGTAGCTGGTGCACATGCTACAGCTCCTGAGAGCCTCAGGTGGGAGTTGAGAGCCAGGTAGACCCCAAAGGTGGAAGAGCAGCCCTGAAGAGAGCTTGGCAGCCTTTACACTATTGAGCATGCTATTAAAGTCATGCCATGCAGTGAAAATTAAAAGAGCTGGTGGGGAGTGGGGAACAAGCATTTATTAAGGAACCTGGTCTGTGAGAGGCACTGTTCTGAATGCTTTACAAATATTATTTCATTTGATTTCCTAACAACCCTGGAAGGTAGGTGTTATTACCCCCACTTTATGGCTGAGCAACTGAGGCACCTCAGGTCATATACCCTGGGGGTCACATAGCTAGAAAGCATGTGAGGTTGGATTTGAGTTTAAGTCTTCCTGACTCCAGACCCCAAAGCACTATCTACTAAACCACCTCATTGCCTAGGGAGAGAAGAGTAGAAACAGTGGAGGGTAATGGAGAATGAAGACAAAGAAGATGGGGTCAAAAGAACAGGAGTTTAAGAAGAAAAAAGAACAAAAGGAGAAAATCAAGAGAGAGAGGAAGATAAAGGGATTAGGTAAGTAGGACAGAGTTAGAGGATCAGAGGAAAAGAGATTAAGGAGAAAGGAAAGAAAAGGGGCAGAAAAGGGAAATTAAGAGAGAAAGGAAGATAAGGAATCAATAGACTAAGAATAAGAGGAAGGACAGAAAAGAATCTGAGTCTAAGAAAGAAAAAGAGGAAGAGGGATGGAACAAAAGAACTGGAGATCAGAGGAAGGAAAAGAGAAAAAGACTGATGAGAATGGGGGAGAGAAGCAGCAAATGCAGCCCAGATTAAAGGCCGCTCTAGGGACCGAGAATGTAAGAAATGGAAAATGGAGAAGGAATGGGCCGGGGACAAGGAGGCAGAAAGAGGAGGAGTTCTACAAAGTGGGGGGGATTAAAGTCACCTGCTTCTGGCAAGCTTTGACATCACATACCTTGGATGCTTCTAGCTTGTGTGTGTGTGTGTGTGTGTGTGTGTGTGTGTGTGAATGTTATTGTGTGTATGCGTGTGTGGGGAGTTCTCAGGGGTGTACTAGTGTAGACTCCAGCAACCCCTGAAATTCCAGCCCTTAAAACACAAACCCTCAATTTTCCAGGAGACCCATTTTCTGACAATATCAAATAATTAAGTGAGGAATCCTTATTCACCTCTTCTCAGAAACCTGTCTGTTACTTCTGAGGTTTCTTAGATCCCAACAGGATAGTCTGAGGAGCTCTTATGAGCACATCCCAAATATGAGATATGAAAGCTGAATTCCCTGTCATTACTGGTAACCTTCATTAAACACTTAAAAGCGACATGAATATGCACAAAGCCAGGCTGACTTATCATCCATTAGTGGGGCCCCTCCTGCATGGACCGCTCTTCCCCAAAGGTCAATCATATAAATCTTCACCTCCCCTTTTGCCTGACAAGCTCAAATACTTCAAGGACCTGTTTCACTGGTGTAGGAGTTTTGGAGTTGTTTTGTTTTAATAGATGAAGATTTATTTTTTTCCCTTTCCTCTTCCCCCAGTGAAAAAGTGAAAACAAAACTCTTGTAACAAGTATGAATAGTCACGTGAAACAAATTCCCACATTGGCCTCGTCAAAAACTGTATGCCTCATTTTGCATCTGGAGTCCATCATTTCTCTGTTAGGAGGTGGGTAGCGTGCATCATCATGGATCCTCTGGAATCATGGTTGGTTATTACATTATCAGAGTTCAGTCTTTGAAAGATGTTGATCTGTACAATGTGTTTATCGTATTTACTGTTCTCTTGACTCTACTCACTTCATTCTGTACAATACAAGTGTTCCCAGGGCCCAGATCACAACCATTGCCCACTTTAGCAGATAGTCTAGGTGTGCTGCTATGGCCCTAAACCTTTATCATCTGATTCCAAAACATCTAGTGATAGTTTCTCTGAACTCAGTTGTCCTGGTCTCTGGTAACAGATGCCTGGGGTAGAGGCCCTTTCATCCTGTCAGGGATTGGGCTCTACTGCCATGGCTTTTGAGCATATAGAGCAAAGGAGTGGGACATAATGGAAGAGCGCAAGTACCATGCTGACCACTTTAAGAAGAGCTTGTCTAAAACAATATGAGTATTTAAGCTGTGTTCTTATACTGCAACAAAAGGAAACCTGTTGGGGCGGAGCCAAGATGGCGGAGTAGAAACAGCTCGTCCAAGCCTCTCTGCCCCCAGATTCTCCACAAACTATGTAAAAAAGGACTCTGAAAAACTTCTGGAGCCCCAGCACCCACAGAACGACACAGAGAAGCTAACTTCCCGCTGAGGACAGCCCAGCACCCTGCAGGAAGGACCAGCGCAGTGGTCTGGGAGCCGGCAGCGCGCAGAGCGCAGGAGCCGAGCCGAGCCCAGGTCCACGTGAGCCGAGGTTTTAGCCCCAGGGCGGCAGGGCCAGCAGCCGCCTGGAGGAACCCCAGAACACCAGGAGCTGTGGCGATTCCAGAATTATCAACATAGACATGCCTAGGACAAAGTAAGAGGTTAGTGTCCTATGGACTTTGGGACCTGTATCTGGGGAATGCGTCAGCTCCCTCCCCTGGGGGCTAGAAGCCGCTGAGGAGACACGCCATTTTGTAGTTTTCAGAGGCATTTCCGGCTCCCAGCCTACAAATCGTGGGGAGATCCAGCGATCAGTCTTGGGGGGTAATCGCTCTTGCTTTAACCTCCCTGGATCTGGATTGTGATCTAGGATGGAAGTTGTGGGTGGGTTTACAGCTTGCCAGAAACGGAAGTTGCCCCCCACACGTTCGGGACGAAAATTCCTCTATCTGGCCTTAAAGCCATAGTGTGGCAACAAGCCCAAAAGTCAAGCAATTAAGTGGCAACATGCCAAGGCAAAGGAAACAGAAAAATGCAACCCTAGACTCCTATTTTGGGGGCATAGAGCGGGAAAAGGACTGTGAGGTCAGAAGTCCTGCTCCAAAAGCCCCAGGGAAAACATGAGTGGGTTGCAGGCCATAGAGGACCTTAAGAAGGACTTTAAAAATCAAATAAGAGAAGTGGAGGAAAAATTAGAAAGAGAAATGAGAAGGATGCAGGAAAAGTATGAAATGAGGGTCAACAGCCTGACTGAGGAAAACAACACCTTAAAAAATAGACTAGCTCAAATGGCAAAGGAGGCCCAAAAGGGCATTGAGGAGAAGAATGCCTTAAAAAGTCGAATTTGCCAGATGGAAAAAGAATCTCAAAAGTTCACTGAGGAGATTCATTCCTTCAGAGTTAGACTGGAGCAAATGGAAGCTAGTGACTTTATGAGAAATCAAGATGCTGTTAAGCAGATCCAAACAAACGAAAGATTAGAAGGCAATGTGAAATATCTCATGGGAAAAACCACTGACCTGGAGAATAGATCCAGGAGAGACAATTTAAAAATTATTGGACTACCTGAAAGCCATGATCAAGGAAAGAACCTAGAAATCACCCTTCAAGAAATTCTCAAGGAAAACTGCCCTGATGTTTTAGATCCAGAGGGCAAAATAGAGGTTGAAAGAATCCACAGATCACCTCCTGAAAAAGATCCCAAAAAGAAAACTCCCAGGAATATTATAGCCAGGTTCCAGAATCCCCAGATCAAGGAGAAAATACTACAAGCAGCCAGGAAGAAACAATTTCAATATTGTGGAAACACAATCAGAATAGCCCAGGACCTGGCAGCTTCTACACTGAGGGATTGAAGGGCATGGAATATGATATTCCAGAGGGCAAAAGAACTGGGAATGAACCCAAGGGTCACCTACCCAGCAAAACTGAGTATTTTGTTTCAGGGGAAAATATGGTCATTCAGTGGAATAGAGGACTTTCAAGCATTCTTGAGGAAAAAACCAGAGTTGAATAGAAAATTTGACATCCAGACGCAAGAAGTAGAGATGCCTGAGAAGGTAATCAGGGAAAAGAAATCAAAAGGAACTTATCAAAGTTGAACTATTTACATTCCTATATGGAAAAGCAATATCTGTGACTGATGATATCTTTCTCACTATGAAAATAATGGAAGAAGGGGGTGTGGTCATATGAATACATATGTGAATGTGTGTGTATATGGTTACAGTTATATATGGATAGAGGGCATAGGTTGATTTTGTTGGGAAGGGAGTGTACTCAAGGGATGAAATTATGAGGTGAGAGAGGAAAGTGGCAAGAGGAGATGGGGAGAGACAGGGTAGGGTAAACTATCCCATGTAGAAGAAGCAAGGGGAAGTGGTTGCAAAGGAGGAGGAGAATAAGGAAGGCTAAAAAGGCAAAACCACATTCACATTGAATTTGGTTCCGGGAGAAAATGTAATACATACTAAATGGGATATCTCAACCTACAGCAGGATAGGGGGAAGGGGGATGAGAGGAGGGATGATGGATGGGAGGGCATCCTTGGGTGAGGGGAGGTTGGAAGTACCCACTATAGAAGAGGGACAGGATCATGTAGGGAATGGACCAGGTGGGGGGTGGGATGAGTGGGAGGGAATTATAAGCAGCCTTGTACAATATATCTACTATGATAATGTTTTGCATAGCTAGACATGTACAACATATACTGAATTACTTATCTCCCAAGAAGGAATGGGTGACAAGGGAGGAAGGAAATGGATCTGAAATTCGAGGTCGTAACATTAAATGTTTCAAATATATATAAATACTATTATTAATACTCTTTTGCCTGTAATTGGGAGATAAGATGTGCAGGCATTGGGACACAAAGATTCACCTTCCTCTAATGGAAAAGTCGATGGGGGTATGGGAGAAGGTATGGGAGAGAGCAGATTGGAGGAAGCGATATCTTGTGGGACTGCTATTCTGGGAGGTTGGGTAGGGGAATAATGGGGGGAAAATGATTGTAACTCAAAATCTGGCGGAAATGAATGATGTAAAACAGAAGTTAATAAAGTATTTGTTTAAAAAAAAAAAAGGAAACCTGTTAGGAGAAGCTGAAAACCAAGGATATATCCTAATCATTTGAACATTTATAGGAAAACTCTGAAAGGGAACTTCTTGGGGGGAGTGTGGTATAGTGGAAAGACCAATGGATTTACAGTCAGGATCTGGCTTTTAAAGCCTGTTATTTATTATAGGCTTGGTGAGCTTGGTCAAAGAATGAATTACCAAGTGGACAACCTACATAGGGGATAAACTTCTCCATTCTTAGCTAGGCTAATGTTCAGAAAGCTGACTCAGTCTGCTGCCAGAGCCATACTCAACTTACTCTAGCACTCTGGGTTGACTCCCTATAGGGAGGATGTGGATGAGAGTTAGAGAAGATTAGGTAGGGAGGGGTGACCATCTGCATCATTAGAAGGAACACCCAAACTGGTAAGACCACAGATCCATCTGAGTATTTCAATGGCCTTGTTTAAGTCATTTTACCAACTTTAGGATAAAGGTCATTCATTACCCTTTTCTAAAAGAGTATAACATTCCTTCAACTGAAGGCATTAGCTAAGCTTGGAGGTGGAAATGATGGATGTTGTGGTTGCTATTAAGCAGAGGGACAGGTTGGGAACAGAATTAGAGAAGCTGCCCAGGAAATTGTCTAGTCTGGTTTAGTCAGGTACAGGGTCTTCATCTCTCACAATGACCACAGGAGGTAATCAGGAACACATTAATGTTCCTGTCCCTGATGAAAAGAACAAATCACAGACATCCATCTTTGCCCCTTTTGCTGGCCCTCTGATGAATGATTTAAAATCCCCATTGCTTACCTTTCCATAACTCAACAGGATTATCCGCACCAGAACGACATTGATGTGGGCTCCCAATGACTCATCATGATAGATTTCGTTAACCTGGAAAAGAATGGAAATATTTCAGGCTGTACCCGTAGAGGTCATGTTCATACTTCCAGAATGAGGATCCCCACATGATAGCCTGTGGAGGACGCTAAATGCCCTGGAGACAGAAGCTTGTTCATCCCAAAGACTTATGGCTTTTCCATAACCAGAACAAATATTCTGAATACCTGGTTATGAACTCCTGACTCTTGTGGGCAGGACACACAATGGGAATGTCTGATTTTAGTAGATGGAGATTAAGTTAGGATATACTAAGTCAGCTATACATCTGACCTAATCCCCAAAGGAAGGTGTTTGGTAGACACTGGAAGTAAGGATGTTATATATGGCCAGGGCATGGAATGGAGCAGTGCTGGTCATGCATAGAAGGGCACTGCACCAGTTCTCTTCTCTAAATAATTCAGTTAAAAACAATAATGGCAGTAATAATAATAGCAGGTCACACTTGAAGAATATACTTTTGTTTTGTGGCTGTTCATTTGTTTCAGTCATGTGTGACTCTTGTGACCCCATCTGGGGTTTTCTTGGCAGAGATAATGGAGTGGTTTGCCATTTCCTTTTATAGATGAGGAACTATGGCAAACAGGGTTAAGTGACTTGCCCAGGATCACACAGCTAGTGTCTGAGGCTAGATTTGGAGTCAGGAAGATTCCATGGTGCTACCTAGATGCCCTTACTCTTTGTTTTACAAAGTGCTTTATACACATTACCTCCATTAATCTTCACATTAACCCTGGGAAGGAGGTAGTAAAGTTTTATTGTACCCACTTTACAGATGAGGAAACTGAGGCCCAGAGGGGTTAAATGATTTATCCATAGGAATATGACGTCCAATGACTCAACCTACATCAGAGTTTAAAGCGCTAACCAGCCTTTTAATGATTTATGTTAACTCAGGGAAATTCTTTTGTCACTTGTAACATGGTTACCTCACTTTGCCCCTTTTCCCCTTCTCTTATTTTTGCCACCTGGGGCAGGGAGCTAAGGAAGGCAAACTGGGGCCTTTCCTATGATAAGCTGTAATCACACAGTTAGAAGTTGGCCACTGGAGCCTTGGTAGTTCACTGCCCAAGGAGTTGGAGATGGGCAGAGCATAGGCAGCCCGCACTGGGGGATCCTTCATAAATCCTTAAGATAGCCCAGTATCTGACAGTCAGTTTTGGCCTATCGTAGCTGGAAATAGGGTATGGAGTCAGCTTCTAGTATGGGACTTCACAAGGAGAGGGAAAGGAGATGGGGAAGAAGACAGAACAAAGAGATAGAGGCAGAAGCCAGTGAGTGCAGTAGATAATAGAGGCTCAGTTCAGCTCTGGACCTAGATCTCTATCCCAGCATAGGGCTACAGAAAAGAGCAGGAAGGGGTACCAGGCCCAGTCACCCCCACCTAAAACCACAGAAAACAACAGTTGCAGCATTCAGATTAAACAGGGGACAAGACGGAGTATGTCCTGCCTACCCCATCCAAGAGTGTGGTAGAGCTCAGAACTTGGTCCTGGCATAAAGTCTCAGTCTAGAAACTAAAAGTGAGTGAATAGAAGAAAACTCTGAATATGGTGAAGAATCATTATGGGTTAAGAGAAGGCCAAGAGATTAAAACAGGAGAAAATGTTCACTCCACAATAAATAAGAAGAACCTAGAAGAGGCTGGGGGGAGTAGCAGCCTCCCTGAAAAACAGAATGGAACAAACATAATTCAAAGACTCCACAAAATAAGAAATATTAGAACAAAATCAAAAGACTGGAAAATTAGAAGAACATATGAAGTAAAAAACAGTTTAAGTAGAAAACAGGTCAGAGAGAGTATTGTGGACTAGGCCTAACTCAGGGCAGTCCAGTGATTCAGGCTCAGAATTAGAATGCAATGAAATACTCATGTTCCATAAAAATGTGATAAAAGAAACTTTACTTGAGATTTAAAACTATACAATTCAGATAAAATGCTATGTTCTTTCACCTCTGAACTCCCCACAGCAACAGCCATGCTAGATCAGAAAGGCATCTCTGAAAGGCAATTGGAATTCCACTAAAACCTCCAACACAAACTCCCCATAAAAGAGGAGGTAGGACCTTTTATGTCTCAGGCAGCAAGGAAGCCAAACAATGAAGACCTTGAGAATGGCTTCCTTTAAAGGAAAATCAGCTCAACCTACATAAAACAGGCAAAATTCTTACCACAGAGAGATAACTTAAAAGCTATCAGACTCCTTAAAACTCATGACCAAACAAAAAATGTGGGTACCATATTTCAAGACATTATAAAATAAAACTTCTATTAAAATATAAAATATGAATCATGTGTATGATTTAGACATAAATTATAAATATGTAAATTTAAATTTATAAATATAAAATACAGAATATAAAAAAACTGCTTAGAATCAGAGAGTAAAATGGAAATAGAAAGACTGTAATAGTTACCTCCTGAAAGAAATTTTACATTGAAAATATCCAGGGATAGGGGCGGGTAGGTGGTGCAGTGAATAGAGCGCCGGCCCTGGAATCAGAAGGACCTGAGTTCGGAGCCGGCCTCCAACACTTAATCCATACAAACAAAAACCGAGCCGTGTAACCTTGGGCAAGTTACTTAACCCCAATTGCCCTAAAGGGGTGGGTAGGTGGCGCAGTGAGTAAGAGCGTCAGCCTCGGAGTTGAGATGACCCGAGATCAGATCCGGCCTCAGAAAATGAGCACCCACGCATAAATAATAATGACTAGCCGTGTAACCTTGAGCAAGTTACTTAACCCCAATTGCTTTTAAAAAAAAAAAAAAAAGAAAGAAAGAAAAGAAAATATCCAGGGATAAAATAGTCAAAATCAAGAGCTTTTAAATCAGAAAAACAAACAAACAAGCCCATAACAACATAATACATAGACAACAAGAAACAGTCAGAATATATAAAACTCTGCTGCAACTACTATGAAAGAGAGGAAATCTTGGAATATGACATCACAAGGCAAAAGAAAAATATTTACAATCTGCTAAGTATACTACTAAAAGAAAAAAAATGGATCTTTAATAAAACAGAGGATTTTCAAGTATCCTTTCCTGAAAAGCTGGGTAGAATATCTGAAGTAAAAACACAGGACACAATAGAACACCAAAAAGCAAAGGACTAGAAATAAAATGGGTGCCTATCAATTGGGGAACAGCCAAACAAATCATGGTATATGCATGTAAGGGAATATTATTGCACCATAATGAATGACAAAAGGGAATGACTTAGAGAAAACACTTGCATGAACTGGCACAGAGTAGTCATTAAGTAATCTGGTTTGCTTGGCTATCCTTATAAGCAGGGGGTAGGGGGTTTTCTAACTGTGGGGAAGAGGAATGGGAAATGAGAGTTGGTGGGTAGTAGTAGTAATGCAAAAGAAGTAAAGAATATCAATGAAATATTTAATGAAGGACCAGAAGGAAGTTCAGAAGGAGACACAGATAAGCAGGGATTTTGTTACTGTCACTTTAAATTTAAAATACACTTAAAATGATAATAATTAATAAATAATAACCAAATTACATTTAAAAATAAAAATTATTTAAATGTGTAATAGAAGTTCAAAGTTTCATATATGCAATCAGTCTTTTTTGTCCTTTGTATACTGAAATGTTCACATTTGTTGGTGTTTATCAAGGTCGTTTTAAAAAGGTAAATAGGGATAGGGGCTGGACCTATGATTTCACTGATGTAAAGAGGGAGCTCCCAGTGAGGACACTCCCTCTCTCAATGCAAGTTGGCTCCTTTTATATAACTTATAGTCTTAGAGAATGGCCTAGAACATTTAGGGGTTAAGTAACCTGCCCAGGGTTACAAGGCAGTATCTGTCAGAGGAAGTATTTGAAACCAGATGTTGCCTCATATTTTCATTTATTACAGTCATTTGTTATAGTGTGCTGCCTCTCATGGGAAAGTAAAAGCGAACCTCTTTTAAAAATGATCTGTAATTCCTTTTTTATTCCTATCAGGAAGCATTGACAAGTAATGAGCTAGTCTGTTTGGTGGTTACTCTCTACAGTCCTTCCCTCTGCTGACTGTTTCCTTGGATGAGATGGACCTTATTTTGATTATGAGTACCATGCAGGACCAACCATGTGACAGATTGAGCAATTAGAAAAAAAACCCACTTTCAGAGAGAAGACAAAGGGACTTTGCTATCACACACAGACTTTTCTAAGAATTGACCCAGAGTTGATGTTGGGATGGATATGCATGAAAATACAGGGATGTTATAGCTAAAAAGTGATGACATGTATATTGCTTTGAGGTTTACAAAGCACTTTCCCAGTCATCACCATTTGACCTTTCAACAACCCTATGAGGAAAGCAGAGCTGAGATTGTTGAAGACTGGGCAGTTAGGTGGCACAATGGATATAGTGCTGGGTCTGCAGTCAAGAAGACTCATCTTCCTGAGTTCAAATCTGGCCTCAGACACTTACTAGTTGTGTGACCCTGGCCACATCCCTTAACCTTGATTGCCTCAGTTCCCTCATCTGTAAAATGAACTAAAGAAGGAAATGGCAAACCACTCCAGTATCTTTGCCAAGAAAACCCCATGGACAGTACTAGTGTACTATGGTCTACAGGGTCAGGAAGAATTGGACACAACTGGACAGCAACAAAAGTCCATATAATAATCAAAATGGAAGTTGTTGGTGCAAACAAATAGCTAGAAATAACAGCAGAGGTGTAAGTAGGAAGCTAAATAATGAATTTAGCATTTATTCTTCCCTACTGTATATGCCACATCTTTAGCCCTTCACATTCTTTCATTTATTCATCCATTCAACAATCACTTAGATGTAAATAAAAGATGAATAAGAAATGGTCCCTGCAATCAGAGAACTTAGTCTAATGGTGGAGATAAGAGATGTCCATAAATAACTCTATAATATTAGACAGAATATGATAAGTAAATAAAAAGGGACAAAGAAAATGTATTGAGAAGTTCAGTGAGAGGAGAAATCACATCTGGCTTGGAGAATCAGTAAAGACTTTCTAGAGAAAGTAATATTTGTGTTGGGCTTTGAAGGATGAATAAGATTTCAAATCATTTCAGGAAGGAGAATTGGAAGCAAAGGACACAGCATGGGTTATGTATCATAAAGGCAAGAAACCACAAGGTATGTTCATGGAAGAGGGAATCCAGTTAGGCTGGAAAGCAGAGCACATTCAGGGTTTGTAATGACAGATATGGGGTGGAAAGGCTAGGTGAGTTAGACATGGAAAGCTTTGAATGCTGAGTTAAGAAGTGCAAACTTTATGCTCTAGGCCAGTAGGAGTCCCTTGAAGGCTTTAAAACAGGGGAGGGGCAGAGTCAGAACTCTGCTGAAGGAAGGTTCTTAAAGGGTATACTGAAGCCAGGAACAAAGAGGAAGAGAAAGCCCTTAGGAGGCTAGGGATTTGGGCAAGAGTTGGTAAGGGCTTGAAATATATTGTGGAAGAGAAGATGGAGCAAGCATTTATTGAGTGTGCCAGGTATTGCACTAAACACTTTACAAATATCATTCCCTTTGATCCTCACAACCAGGGGAGATGGGGGCTACCCCCATTTTGTAAGGTGAGGAAACTAAGACATTTGTCTTAGGTATCACAGCTAGCATGGATCTGAGATCACACCTGAACTCAGGTCTTCCTGACTCCAGGCCCAGTGCTCTATCCACTGCATTGCATGTTGTGATGGAAAGATCAATGCCCTTGACATCAGGAGACTAAGGTTAAAATCCCTATTCTGCCACTGATGATATAACCTTGGGTAAGTCACTTAACACCCCTGATCATTAGATTCCTCATCAGTAAATGGAGTTGAAACAGATGATCTCCAAGGTTCCTTCCCAGTATAACATTATGATCACAGATCTAGAACTGAAAGACAATTTAGATGTCACTTTGTCTAACTTCTTCATTCCATAGATGAGGAAACTGAGGCCAAGAAAGAAGTTACATGACTTGTTTAAGGTCACACATGTTCTAATGGGGGGCTGCACAATGAGAGCCCAGTCCTTCTGGCATGCACAATAAGTACTTGCTGCCAATCCATGGGGAGGAGTGGTGAGCTTCTTTCCAGAAAACAACAGAGGACCCTTTCCCCTTTCCTTATATGAACATGTACATGTATTCTCTATTTCCTAGGTTTGTAGAGATGATGATAAGAAGCCTTTCCATTGGCTACTGAGTGTGCATGTGAGAGGTCTGAAGAGATAAAATATCTTTCACCAGGTAACATTTGGGGCATGAGCTACTATGGTCCCCTAGAAGAAAGAGAAGCCCCAGCCCTCTCTCCCACCTGGTCACAATGTGGCCACTATTTCTTCTCTCCCTGTGTGTTCATCCTTTCATTATTTTAGGTAAAGGAGGATCAAAGATGGAAGAGACCACATTATGGCTCATAAGCCCCAGAAGAGTCTTCTGAGGTACCATAAATGGAGTTGCCAGAGCTTGTATGAGGACTGGGTTCTCATCGGCCATTCGCCCTCATTACACATGCACACACATATATATTATGTATGTGTGATTTAATAAGGTATAACAAAACTGCTCTATTTGAATAACCTTTTGCACTTCTGTCAATTTCTAAACTTGCATGCAAACCCTCATTATCTGTACCCTTTTCTAGCTCCTGCAATTTTGTCTTGATGCCCATTTCTAGCACCCACCTCTCATTTCCCTTTCTAGTCCTGATTTCTACCCATTTCTGAGCACAAGAATATATCCTTAGGGCTTATTTACAACAGAAAAGGGAATATACAAATTTGGCAATAATATGCCAGGGTACAGTAATGAGAAATGTGGATGTAAGACATCTACCCAGTTCCAGACAGAGCTGTGCCCACGCTTTCTAACCTAAGCCTTAGCTAGAATTCCCTAGATTTCTCCTGGCACCTGGCAAATCTGTCCAAGCTGGTGTAGGCACATGCTGCCTCGTCCAAGAGAAGAAGGGAATATTCACTCCCAGAATCCTCACCTCTCTCCCCTTCTCTACTGTACTGACTTAAGACTTTGACAAGCTGGTTCTCTGGAATAAGGCTTCCTCTGCCAGTTTGTCCAAACCCAGACTTATCCAGCTTATTTGGAAAACTCCTGATGGAATGGTAAGTTTGTGAAACGTTCCACCTATATTCACTACTTAATCACCTGACTAGGAGGAGTTCTTTGGATTAGTAGAGAGACACTAGGCCTTGATGTCAGAGAGAGCAAGGTTCAAGTTCTTTTTTTTGATATATACTGTGACCCTGGGCAAGGCAGTTTCTTCAACTTGAATTCTATGAACCAATTAAATTACAGATCTGTTCCAAAGTCTGCTTACAAGGACATATGAAGGGCTTAATAAGAATATTTCTCTTCACTTAAAAAATCAGCCTATCAACTCAGTAAGCATTTATTAAGCATTTATTTTATGCCAGGCACTATGCTTAATGCTAGGGATGCAAATAAAGGTAAAAAACAGTCCTTGCCCTCAAAGAGCTTCCATTCTAATAGGAGAGACAACATGTGAAATAACTATGTATACACAGCATAGAAACTGTCTAAGTGGAAGGTAATATCTGAGGGAAGGCACTAGCAGTGTGGTAGTGGAAGGGGATTGGGAAGAGAAGGGAGGACCAGGGAAAACATTCTCTAAAAGATGGAATTAGATCTGGGTCTTGGGAAATTAAGAGGTGGAGGTGAAGGGGGCAGAGAATCCCAGGCATGGGGAATAGCCAGTACAAAATGTGGAAATGGGAGATGGAGTAATAGGCAGGCTAGTGTAGCAAGATCACTGCAGACTAAGCTCAGGGTACCACACTTAGTCTACAGGGTACTAAGGCATATAGGAAGCTTGGAAAGGTAGAAAGGGGCCAGGCTATGAAAAAAAATCAAAATAACTCAACCAATATGTCACCCTCAAAGCCACAGATGATCCCTTTTCTTTTGGGGGGGGAGGGGAGAAGGCAAGGCAATTGGGGTTAAGTGACTTGCCCAAGGTCACACAGCTAGTTAAGTGTCAAGTGTCTGCGGCCAGATTTGAACTCAGGTCCTCCTGACTTCAGGGCTGGTGTTTTACTCACTGTGTCACCTAGCTGCCCCAAGATGATCCTTTTTCTTATAAAGGTAGAAATGAGGAGACAGCAGTTTGGGGGTATGGAAAAGTATGAGCAAAAACACAGAGACAAGATACCATGAGATTTGTATACAGGGGACAATTAGTACTAGTTGGGCACAGTGGAGAGAGTGTCAGGCCTGGAGTCAGGAAGAATTGGCCCCTACTGTGTGACCCTGGGTAAGTCACTTACCGCTGTTTGCCTGTTTCCTCATCTATCAAATGAGCTGGAGAAGGAAATGGAAAACCACTCCAGCATATTTGCTAAGACAATTCCAAATGATGTTATGAAGAGTCAGACACAACTGAAAATGACTGAACAACAACATTGGAGCCAGCCAGAGCAGAACAGTCGAAAGAATACTAGATCTGGAGTAAAAGGTCCTGGGCTCAGTTAATGGTTCTGCTATATATTACCTGTGTTATGGTGCAGATCTTTTCCATTCTTTGAGCCTCAGATTCCCCATGTGCAAACTGAACGAGTTGGATCAGATGACCTCTGGGTAGCCTCCTAGCTCCAAACCCTGGTTGTGGAGGCCTTGACTGGCCTTGGAAGGAGATTGGTCTCTTGTTCAATATTTGTGATGCAGGGGCGGTTAGGTGGTGCAGTGAATAGAGCGCCGGTCCTGGAGTCAGAAGGACCTGAGTTCGGAGCGGGCCTCTGACACTTAATCCACACAAACAAAAACCTAGCCGTGTAACCTTGGGCAAGTTACTTAACCCCAATTGCCCTAAAGGGGCGGCTAGGTGGCGCAGTGAGTAAGAGCACCGGCCTCGGAGTTAGGATGACCCGAGATCAGATCCGGCCTCAGAAAATGAGCACCCACGCATAAATAATGACTAGCCGTGTAACCTTGAGCAAGTTACTTAACCCCAATTGCTTAAAAAAAAAAAAAAAAAAGAAAAAATATTTGTGATGTAGTCACTGAGTCTTATCAGGCAGTGAGCTGATTTGCCCAGAGTGGTGTGTGTAAGGATCCTTTTCAGTGTTGTAGGAACTAGTTATGTAAATCTCAGGGCATTCAAATCAGAAAGGGAACTATGATTTATAATCAGTTGAATGAAGCAGCCTGAAGACCATGAGGATAAAAGACAGAAGAAAGAAGGTACCACTGGAAGACTCTCCTACTGCTCAGTCAGACTGAGAAAATGAAATCCCAATACAGATCATCAGATTGACATAGATGCAAGATATACAGAAATGATGGACATTTTAATTAACAGAACACCTGCTGCCTTAACTGAAAGTTTACTCTTTCAAAAAGATGCAAAAAAAGGGGTTGGCAACTAGGTGGCCTAGTGCGTAGAGTACTGGGCCTGGAGTCAGAAAGACTCATCTTCCTTAGTTCAAATCTGGCCTCAGACACTTACCAGCTGTGTTGCCCTGGTCAAGTCATTTAACCCTGTTTGCCTCAGTTTCCTCATCTGTAAAATGAGTTGGAGAAAAAAATGGCAAATCACTCCAATACCTTTGCCAAGAAAACCCCAAATGGAGTCATGAATAGTCAAATAAGACTGAAACTACTGAACAACAAGAACACTACTGTGGATCTCATCTCTGAACCTGTTTCTGACCAATCCTTGCTACACAGCACAAAACTGGCCTAGAGGCAACATGGAGACATGAAGGAGATGAAGTGGGCTGGGAAGAGTCTTGTAAAAATGTGAAGGTAAAAACAAAAAAGGATTTTGAAGCTCTGTTAGTGTCAGAGAGGGGAAACAAAGAAGGGATGGACCCACTGCTTGGCCTAATGGCACCATATAGAGAGATGATAGGGAGCTGCTAGGTTTCTATCTCTGTCAAAGAGAACAGTTTCAGATTAGAAAGGGTAGAACAAAGAAGGAGCTGGAATAAAAAGTTGGTGAGGGAACTGGCTCAGGGATATTACACCTCAAACTCCTTCCCCCCACAAAAAATGTATAGACATGATTGCTAAATCATTCTCTATAATCTCTGAGGAATTGTAGAAAATGGGAGAGGGGACACAAAGCTGGAAATTAATGAATTGTTTCCTGATTTCCAAAAGGGGAAGAAAGTCAATCCTACAAATGATAAGTCAGTGAATTGGATGTTTATTCTGAGAAAAATTTAGAAAAGATTATTAAATGAATAGTTTATAAGCATTTAGAAAGATAAACAGATATCGCTATGAGCCAGCATTGGCTTCATTTAGATGAAGTCATGCCATATCAAACTGATTCGCTTTTTTTTTTTTGACAGGTTTATGAGACTGGAGGAATATGGAATGTTGCAGAAATATCAAACCTGGATTTAATAAAGGCATTTGATAGAGTCTATTATGATATTCTTGTGGACCAGATGGACGTGTGTGGGCTGGATGATGTTTAGGAAGATTCAGAGAAAACTGAAGGGCCATGCCCAAAAGGTGCTGACATGAATTGGTGTTAGTCATCAATTAATGTGCAATCACCAGCTGGGAGGGACTAAGTGATCTAGAGAGGGAGGATTAAAAATAAAGTCACATGAGGATCTGATGAAGGGAAGAGGAATGTTTAGTCTGAAGATTTCAGGGTGGAAGTTGGGGGACATGAAAGTTATCTTCAAATATGCAAAGGGATGTCATGTGAAAGAGGAATTCAAATTATTCTGCTTGACCCAAGTGAGCAATTCTAGAAGAAATGGCTGGAAATTATGGTGAAGTAGATTTCAGCTGAGCACATGGAAGAAAGCTCTTCCAATGTTAGAACAATTAGAGCTGTTCCCAAATAGACAATGGGCTAAGTAGTTGGGGAGTGAGCTCCTCGTCCCTGGAAGTATATGAGGGCTTTTCTAGCTCTGAGACTCTGCGATCTCTTGAAATTCAAAGCTTCTAAATACACACAGAGCTGAGTGTTTAAGGGGATGCGAGATACAAACAAACTGGACTCTTGGTTCCCAGAGCTTTTCAGCACTTTCCATGAGTAAACCTGCTCATTTCAACAGCAGCAGAATAATGCAGGTCCTTCTTTGGAGTTCAGGCCAAATTTGAACTTGATACCCATGTGCTGACAAAAGAGCATCAAAGAGGACTGTGAATGTGCACATCACTGACAGATTAATAAACATTCCCTGCGTGAACACAAAGGCACAAACACTTTTTTTCTAAAGCTGTTGGCTAATATTTTGAGCAGAGTTTACGCTCCACTTGGCAATTGGAAAGAGACAGAAATATATTTCAACTGTCTTCCTGAAACAAGAAACAGTATTCTGGGGTTTTTCTAATTAAATAGTTTTGAAACTTCTTGAACAAATGCCGGGCCGCACACTAAGCCTATCCATCCCTTGGTACATCTTTCATTCCTCTGTCTGGTTTTTTTTATAATAGGATAAAAAGCCAGTGATGGGAAGAATTCAATATTTAAAAGGACTCTTAGAAAACCCTAGGGACTTAAGGAGGAGAAGTGATGGCTTCCATTCAAGTCAAAGCCATGGTTAAGCTGTGCTGTTAATTACCTGTCTGACTTAGGCGAAGTCACTCCATCTTTCTGAGTCCCAGGCACCATACCAGATGATCTCCAGGACTCTTTCTAGTTTTCATTCTCAACCCTACCTATGTGACCATGGGTAAGTCAATTAACCTATGTGACCTAGGACAAATCACTCCACCTTTCTGAGCCTCAATTTCCTCATCTATAAAATGAAAGGATTGGACTTTTTCAGATCCTTCCAACTCTGAATTTCACGGTCCTATTTAATGAATTCGACTTAATTAAATTCATTGAACATTTATGAAACTACTGGAGCACTATGCTGGGTGGTACAGACGAAACAAAAATAATAACTCATACTCCTATGGTGCTTGAAGATTTACAGAAGGTTCTCCCTCTCTGCTAAGGGCCTTATCATCTGGAGGGCAGGAGAAAGTAAATGCACAGAGACAGCAATAGAATGTAGGAAGAAGAGTCTAAGATTCACAATCAGAGGACCTGGGGTCTTCCACTTAGTCTTTGCATGACCCCCAGGGAAATTGGGGCTCTCAGATTCCTCATCTTCCAAAATGAACAGATTAGACATGATGACCTTTGTGGTCCTTTCCAGCTCTGAATCTAGAATCCTAAAGTAAGTGAGGGGAAGTATGAAAAAACTGGTGTGGTAAGGTCAAGTATGGACAGATCACTTATGGCTGGAGTGTGGGATGGGAATGTGTGTGTGTGTGTGTGTGTGTGTGTGTGTGTGTGTGTGTTGGGGGGGGGCAGGGGGGGCAGGGAATCAGGAAAGGATCCCAACTCAACCAGGCCTCAAATACAGAGAAAGATTGGATTCCAATGGGGACGATCATAGATTTAGAATTGGAAGGGACCTCAGAGCTGGTCTACTTCAAGTCTCCTCATTTTAAAGAGGAGAAAGCAAGGCTTAGAAAAGTTAAATAACTTGTTCATGGCTGGATAAGTAGTAAGTCACAGAGCCAGGATCTGAACTAGGGACCCCTGATACGAACTCAAAACCTTGTTCCACTAGACAACACTCTTAGAGGAGAACGTTCCCCAATCTAACTCAATCCCACAGCTTGATGTGATCTCCCCCTTTTCTGAGCCCTCATAACATCCCCATTCTTATAGGCTCATATCTCACTCTGCCCAGTCCTTAATCTAAGGACCTAAGATTTTATTGGCTTATGCCTAACTCACAGTCTTAGAGAGAGGCCAAATGATATAGAACAACAATAACTACTACGACTACAGTTACTACTAATACTAATACTAATACTACTACTTATATAGTGTCTACTAAGTGCCAGGGATTGTACTGAGCACTTTACAAATAAATTTATTTGATCCTTATGATAACTCTGAGAGGTAGGGGCTATTATTATTCCATTTTCCAAATGAGAAAACTGCGGCAAACAGAGGTTAAGTGATTTGCCCGTGGTCACACAGCTAGTAAATGTGAAAAGCAAGATTTGAATACAAGTCTTCCTGGTTCAGAGTCAAACACTCTATCCATTCTACTACACGTCATTTCTGTATTCACCCTGTTAGATCACAGACAGTAGATGTGTGCACAAAGTTATGAATAATCAATGACTTTCTCATTTAAATTTAATTAAACGGAGAAAAGAGTTGCAGCCAAATAAGCTTAAACAGACTATTTTTTTGTAGCGTCTGCACAGCAAAAGGCATACAAGGATGGTCTGCTGCCAGAATGTAGTTAGCAGCCTGCCTTTACTTTCTTGACTTGGGCACTGGGGGATAACCTATTTCCACTCAGGGCCTATATTGTCTCTCAGCTGACAGCACCACCAATTAGCCTAACCTCAAACCGAGTAGGCCACCAGCAGCAGTCGCCACAAATTCTGAATCTAGGCAAAGTCAATGTTTCTTTAGTCAGGGGCTTTGGAAGGAGTGAATGAGATAAGGAGATTTTGCTGTGATATTAAGGTCCAGCTTGATGGAGAATATGGGGACAAGTATTCACAAGATCTCTCACTGCTCCCCTATACATCTTTTGCTTCATCTAGGCTGGTCCATTCCCTGTGTGCTGCATATGCCTTATGCTTTTCCTCATCTATTTCATAGCTCTCCCATCATCTCATACATCTAGAATGGCCTCCCATGCTCTCTCTAGCTGGTGAAATCCTAACTGTACTTCAAAACCCAGTCTCGCTCTCACAACCTCCATGACTCTCCCTTGATGTCTCAGTCTGGTGAGATCTTTCCCTCCTTCCTCACAGCCTACCTTGGATTGGGGTCATTTGTGTTTCTGTCTTGACCTTTCTATATATCTGTATGATACATACTTAATACTTCCTTTTGTTGAATGAATCAATGAATGGATGGTCATTGCAACAATATAGCTGGAAAAAATATGAACATCTTTCCTAATGACATTAATTGAGTTTAATGTTGTTGTTGCTCTTCAGTCATTTTCAGTCACGCCTGACTGTTTGTGACCCTATTCGGGCTTTTCTTGGTAAAGGTATTAGAGTGGTTTGTCATTTCCTTCTCCAGCTCATTTGACAGATAAGGAAACTGAGGAAAACAGGGTCAAGTAACTTGCCCAGAGTCACATAGTTAAGAAGGGTCTGGGGCCAGATCTGAACTCAGGAAGATGAGTTTTCCTGACTCCAGGCCCAGGAATCTATTCATTGCACCACCTGGCTGCTCCCATTGAGTTTAATACCCACTATGAGAAGGTACCATTCCATCCTGAACTTAGTTTGTCCTAAATTATAGGTAGATAAAATACCAGTTGTTACTATGGGAACCATAACTTTGGAAATCAGGCTGCCTAACTTTATGCCACCCTCAGCACCATGATTCCCAATCTCAGGGTACAGAAGGGCTTGGCATTTAATCTGTACCAGATGCACAGGCTCTCAGATCAGTGCTTCATAGATTCAGAAGGGAGCTATCATAGCACCCTTTAAAGCACATTTCACTTGTGTGTGATGCTGGATGGCTTTCTGGAGAGACACTAAAGCTGCCATGCCAAAAGCTCCCGCAGTGACTTTCTTTACACATTGAACCAGCTGGGTATGTCATAGAATCAGATTTTTTTTTGCATGTGTATAATTTTTTTTCAGTGTAGACTTGTATATTTTTCTCCTCTGAAGGTGAAAAATGTATGTGGCTTATATTCAAACCAATACCACAATTTGGAAGGCATAATTGAAGAGCAATATGGTTGCTGCTTTTGGAGTCAGAGGTCATGGATTCAGATCCTAAGTGAAAGGTGAATTATAAAGGGAAAAGGCTGAGGTGGAAAGAACTATTAGGAAGTTTTTGTAATAGTCCAAGTACAAGAAGTTTCTTGGAATTGGGATTTTAACCCAGGTCCTTTGACTTCAAATATAGTAGATTTTTTAAAAATCTGCTTTGAATACCTGGATAAAATATTTAGTCCGTGTAGACTTGTATTTTGACGTCTGATAAGCCAAGAGTCTAAGGAATAGGAAAATTCCCAGAAGAGTTGCCACTGCCATATTGTTGGTCAGAAATAGGCAAAAGTCAGTGCTGAATCCTGAATTGGAAGGACCAAAGTCCAAGGTCTCCAAGTGAGCTTGAGTAGTCTAGAAAAACCTCTGGGTATTTTGGACTTAATCTTTCTCTGTCCAACAAGCTATATGTTTCCTTGTCATGCTTACTCTCTTCCTATTGGCCCCTTCACTGAATCCTTCTATAAGTAGAACATTTCAGACCAGACACTTCTAGAGTCCTAGTTGATTGATGTTTCCCTTGCTTGCAATGCCTAGTCTTATCAATAGACATTGGCACCCAACAATCTTATTCTCCTTCCTGCTACTCTCCCAGCCCTGTTTCTATTCTTTTCTAATGACTATGTTTTCATCCTTTGTGAACACTTACATATTTCGAAGGAGATGAAAAACCAATCAGATCTTCCTGGGTGCAATCCCTGTCCCTCTCTATGAAGCATCTGAGCAGCTCTCATCCAAGAAAGGCCCTGACCCTGAAGCATGGACCCAGGGGTGCTAGGCCATCATGTATACTTCTTATTATGTTCAGAAACCCATAGTATCCAAGGGTTCCTGAAGATTTCTCTGGTTATATTCCATCCTTGTCCCTTCCCAGTTTCCATTTGGAGGTGTTTGTCTCTGTCCCAGAGTAAAGGGTTCACTGGGCCAGCCAAGTACACTTTCCTTTTTGTCCTACTTTAAACTCACTTCACCATCTCCTTCTGTACCCTGAGGTTGGGAACATGTATTTTCTTTTTAGGATATTCCTTAAAATGCTAAGTAATTACTGACTTGTCTAATGCCTTTGTGAAATCTTAGCAACAGACAATATTCAAGAGTCTTATTCTTCTCCCTCCTATATTCCTCTCCCAGCCGTGGTTCTCTTGCCCTTTCCCCAAGGTCTGTGATTTCATTTTTTTGAGGGGAGCATTCTGTAGTTGTTCTGCCTTTGGGAGATGGGAGGGGACTAATTTACCTAGACAATGAAAGCTCTCAGCATTCCTTCCCAGCCCTTTCTTCTTCATCATGTCCTCTCTGACCTCCTTTCGTATCACAGACCTTCAGTCTGTGTTCCAGGAAGATGAGGAAGTTATAGATTGTGGAGTCAAAACGCCAAGGTTACAATTCAGTATCAGCCATAAAACTTCTCTGCCCATGACCTCTATGCACTCTTGCTAGGCTTGCATCAGCTGACCCAAGACTGATGTATCCTTACAGACAGAGTATGTTGCCACATACAAAGCTAAGCTTTTAAAAAAAACAAAAGGCCACTTGGACATCAAATTCTCACAGCTTAACTATTCAGGTCCCTTTGCCTTTCACTCAGTCTGAGTGTAAACTGCAGGGAAGAAGATGTTACTGTTTATGCTCTAAATAGAAACCAGTCCCAAAACTGACATCATGACAGAGAAATGTTGGTTGAGACATATTATCCTCAGTCATTTTTCCCCCAAACTGTCTCTGATGATAAGTGGGGCTTCACAAGGGTTATCACTTAAATAAATATTGTTTCTTTGACCAGATCTTCCTCTGGAGCTATATGCATGGGTCCATGTTGTAGAGTAAGGGGACATGGCTTTTTTTTTTAAACTTGTTGCTTCTTTTAACTACAACTAAGAAGGGTTTACCTAAAGAATATGAACTAAGGTTTTCTATTGAAGTGGTCAAGGCTTCAATCACAAAGTACAGGAACAACATGCATGGGAGACTTGGGTCTTAGCTTACCTATGCTATGAAGCTTTCTCAGACTATTATCACTCTGTTGTTTTTGTTGAGTCATATTTCAGTCATATCTGACTCTTCATGACCCCATTTGGGGTTTTCTTGGCAAAGATACTGAAATGGCTTGCCATTTCCTTCTCTAGCTTATTTTATAGATGAGGAAACTGAGGCAAACAGGGTTAAATGATTTGCCCAGGGTCACACAACTATTTAGTATCTGAGGCTGGATTTGAACTCAGGAACTTCCTGACTCCAGGCCCAGGGTTCTATCCACTATACTACCTAGCTGCCCAGTCTGATTATTCCAAGTCATCAAACCCCAGCATTTTAAGTGTAAACATGTGCTATCCACAGATTATCTTCTGCCAGAATCTATTTTCTATGACTCACCATGGCTTAAAAGTAACTTTTTAAGAAAGAGGTTTTTTTCCCCAAAAAAAACCCTCAAAAATTTTATTTGTTATACCCTAGCTTACACATTCCTTCCCAGTGAAATGTCATAAAGTAATAATCTTTTTAAATATTCTATGCCAGGTGGCTTTGGGGTCATGACAGCTAATGTGAGAAGGCTGTTGAGGCGATGCAGCCGTGTGATGTGAGTCCCAAATCCAGTCAATCAATTTCAGTCCTCATTCTGGGACCACCTCTCTTGTGTGTAGGAAGGTTCCTTTTCTTTAGACCTCACTTTTCCCTTTTGTACATGAAGGGGTTTGGGCCAGATGGGCTTCTAAAAGCCTTCCCAGTTTTGACAGTCTATGATTCTAAGCAGGGCTGTCACTGGTGCATAAGCTTAACTTATTAATGGTTACTAAGGGAGGAATAGGCTGGATAACTCAAATTCCTGAAGAAGTCAAAAACATTACAGCCACTTTCCACCATTTCTCCCCACAGAGCAGCTAAGAAGAGGCAGTGACCTCTCCACAAAGTTTCTGAGCTTCCTAATGAAGCAGCTGTCATAGATGTAAACCTGAGTTCATGAAGGCTAAGGCAGAAGAGTGCCTGATATCCAAGCACTGACAGGTCAGTCCTACTATTTTAGAAAGTCTTGGGATAAGACAGTGATGGCCTGAATGTCTATCATTGGAACATGAGACTAGATAAATATGAACAAAAGGGGTTGATCATTAGAAAGATGACAACCAGGTAGTTTTTGTGGAGTTTTTTTTTTTTTTGCGGGGGGGAGATGTAGGGGGAAGATGTTTGGCCACAGCAATTCATGAAACTGTCTTGCACTACATTTTACATTAGTGGAGGTAGTGTCCAATGGACCCATGGCCCTTTGGAAGTAAATATATTCTGCCAGAAGCATTAGAAAACTCAGTCTTTGATAGACCCAGGAATACAATTACTGGGGAGAAGACTTCCAGTGTGACAAGAACTGTTAGGGAAAATTAGAAAGCAATCTGGCAGAAATTATGTTTAGAAGAGCATTTTACACAATATACCACAATAAGGTCCAAATGCCTACTTGACTGCAATACAAAAGATCATATCATTTTTTTAAAAAATGCAAGAGAACAGGCAAGTGAAAATTCAAGCGACTAAAGAGACAATTTTTAGTTGAACAGAAATTAGAAGTGATCATAAAAGACAGAAAACACTATTATATAAATTTTAAAAGTCTTTCATGAACAAAATTAATGATAAATAGATGGCAGAATAAGATAAGAAAATGTAGAGTGGGGGGGAAATTGTGTCAAATATCACTGATATGCAAGATAGAAAACTGATAAACATGTCGACCAAGAACTATTCCCTAATAGTTATGTAGTTAAAGAAGATGAACAGTTTTCTAAAGAAGCACTACAAATTAACAAAATGAAAACATTCTCCAAATAACTAATAATAAGAGAAATGCAAATGAAAATAAATCAGGTCTCATATCATACCTTGCAAATTCACAAAGATGAACAAAAAATGGAAACGGTCGATGCTGGAGGGGCTGTGAGAAGTCAGGAACAAGAATACACTGTTGCTGGAGCTGTAAATTTACTGGTTTTGGATCCAAGGTCTCCTAACTCCAAGCTTAGTGTTCTTTCTACTTCACATTTTACAATACACATAATAGACATTCAGCCAATGTTTGTTGACAAATTCTGTCACCTGAGCCCAATCAGTCACCAAACACCCATTATGCAAGACCTTGTGGATATAAACAGCAATTTGGGAATTGCAACTTTTTACCCCCAAGGTCTGATACTGACTTTGTGTCTCTATATGAGTTATCTGACCTCTGTGGGTTGAAGTTTCCCCATATATAAAATGCCTTCATCATAGGTATTCTGAAGTCAGGAGCCCAGAGGAATTTAGTATGGGCATCAACATAGTCTTGAAGTTGCTCCCCTTAAACAGCCTGCAAGAAGAGAATCAGAGCTTCACTAAAGGGCACATATTTAAGTAAGCCAATTGGAGGTTGAATAAGATTTGACAGACCTGTACTGGGTTCTGGAAGGCTAGGTTCTAATTAGAAGGTCATCAGGTTAAAGTCCCTGCCCAAGGTATCCTTAGATAGATCTTGATTCTATCATTCAATGGTCTACCTATCCCTCCTAGCTTTGTGCCATTTGTGAATTTGATAATTATTCCATTTGTATCTTTATACAAGTGGATAGAGGAATAGATATTAACCAGACCTATGATTTCATTGCTATAAAGAACTGCTGATGGGAAGATTCTGATGACCAAAGCAGTATAACTTAAATTCTTCCAGAATCTTATAGAATTGTCTAGGGTATTGACTTGTCCAAATTTCCACTATGCTGCACTATCTCAATTATAGCATATCAAAACTAATAAGGCTAAACATGATGCCCCCAAGGACAGATCCCTATAGTATTCCACTTGAGACCTTTCTTCAGGCTGACAAGAATCTTTTCATTAAATAACATTCTTTGGCTATGGCTTACAACCAGCTGCAAAGCCATAGTCACCATTCTTCCAAGATAAATCACAATGGTTCATTGATCATATCAGTTAAGTTCTTTCAATATACTGGGATACCTGATTGACCTCGGTAATGACCTACATGGCTAAAACCATTAAATTTCAACACCTGAAAAATCTTGCCAGCTGTGAAATACCTCTCCTTGTCAACAGGGTTTTGTTTTAGCTACAGGATGTGCTGATCTTTCTAAGTGTTCATCTGTCACTTTCACGAGCCTGAATCAGGCACCAGCTGCTGGGTGCCATCAAAGTGTCTATAAGGAATGAGGACATCCCACCCTTTCCTAAGCATCTGGGACTCTGGGATCTCAGTTGGAAGAACATCAGTTCCCAACATCCACAGCTGCCAAAGGACAATGAGTCTGCACGCTAGCATAAATCAAGGAAAAGGTTTCCTTCAATCTAGAAGTTAGTGAGGAAGATATTCTGGCAAGTTTTACCACTGACAAAGACTAAAACAAGCATGTATAGTACATTCCTCTCATCTCCTCAGTTGACAGAATATATTAAAGAGACCCCAAAGCATCCAGGCATCAACTCTGGCTTCACTAGGCCTGGTCAGTTCTTGCCTATGCAATGTAGCTGCTAGCCTCTTGACTTACTGTATTGTTGATTGTTTACCAGGGGTAGGGAACCTGTGGTTTTGAGGTCACATGTGGCCCTTTAGGTCCTCAAGTGTGGCCCATTGACTAAATCTACACTTCACAGAACAAATCCCCTTAATAATCTGATCCTCAATGGCTCTGCTCACCATCCCATCTCTGTCATCTATCGTTTGCATAGCTACCCAAATATATAACCTTCCAGGTCTAACCATGTCACTCCCTTGCTTACAAAATCTCCCTTAGCCACTTGCTAAGTGGCTTCCTATTGCCCCTACAGTAAAATGCAAACTCCTGAGCCTGCCTTTGATGGGCCTTCACAATCTGGCTCCAGCCTTTTTTGACCTTATACCTCTTTAAGCACCCCATGTACCATCTAAAGTACAAAATCTAAATGATTTTGTCTAGTCTTCTCGAGCTTCCTTGGGCTTTTACTTCTACTCTCATTTCCCATACACAGGATATACTTTCCTTATCTCTATCTGTTGACATTCTTCTTGTCTTAGCAGAGCCAGTGGCTCAGTGGCTATCTTCTTTGTGAAGCTCCTCCAGATTTCCCTAGCTGAAAGTGATCTCCCCTACTCATCTGTACCTAGAATACTCAGCCTGGACTTTCCTGTTGTTATAATTACATTCTCTTTTATATTATGAGGCAGCTAGGTGGCAATGGATAGAGCATTGGTCCTGGAGGTAAGAAGACTTGAGTTCAAATCCTGACTCAGACATTTACTAGCTATGTGACTTCTAGGCAAGATGCTTAAACTCTCTAAACCTTATTGTCTTCATTTATAAAATTGAGATAACAATACCTTCCATCTGTTGTTGTAAGACTCAAATGAGATAACATAAATATACAACACTTTGCAAATCTCAAAATGCTACACAAGGGCTAGTTACTATTCTTAGTAGTATATAGGCATGGATCTGTCCTATTTCCATCTGTTCTATATATATTTCATTCTTAGTTCTTTACGTGTTGTCTCATCCACTAGAATGTATACTCCTTTCGGGCAGATTTTTTTCTTGTCTTTCTTAGTGCACTTAGTAGAGGGCCTGGAACACAGTAAGCACTTAACAAATATTTATTGACTTACTGGATAACTCTATTGGATCAAAAAACTCCCTGAGGGCAGACATTGGGTCATTTTGTATATTTCTGTCTCCAGCATCATGAATGAGAATTTTCACCCAGCAGGTGCACAATTAATATATGGTGAACTGAAATGACAATAAAGGCAGGGAGAAGTGTAGTCAGTCCACACTAGGTTGCAGACTCCAAAAAGGGGTTACAATGAGAACTTGGGGGCCAAAGTCAGGAAACTCCACCATCAGAGAGGAAAACTAAGACTTCACACAGAATGAGGAGGCTGACCCAGTGCAGAAAAACTGCAACCACCCTTCCCCAAAAAACTGGTTTAGAATATAGGTGGCTGAGTTTCTTTAAATCCCTCCAGAGAGGGATTTAAAATTATGAAGGCTCTTTGGAAAAACTTCTACTCCTTTGAAAGGGCAAAATTCTAATGATGAGTTAAAACAGGGACAATCTGTCCAGAAAACATAGGGCTGGGGAATATAAATGGACTCATATGTTTCTAGTACTGTCCAGGTTTAAGGAGGGCCAGTCATCTTGATTTAGACCTGAAAAGATCTTAGAGGTCTCTGCTTAAACCCCTTCATTTTACTAAGGAGGAATCTGAGTCTCAGAGGGAGAAACTAACCTGTCCAAAGTCATACAGTTCCTGTTGTAGAACACAGAAAATCAGAAGATCTACCATGGCTTAATGACTTTATCAAGTAATCATTCAGCTTGAATTTGGAACAGAAAGTCACTAAATTGTGTGTAACATTTGACCCAGCACTATCACTACTAGGCCTAGGCCCCAAAAGAGATCAAATAAATAGGAATAGGGCCCACATATGTGAAAATATTTACAACAGCTTTTTGTAGTGGCAAAGAAATGGAACTAAGGGGTTGCCTACCAACTGAGGGAACAGCCGAACAAATTATGGCAGATGAAGGTGATGGAATACCCCTGAGCCGTGAGAAACAGCAAAAAGGGACTGTTTCAGAGAAACCAGGGAAGACTTGTAAGAACTGATACAAAATGACATTAACAGAACCAGGAGAGCGATTTATAGCAATGCTGCAAAAATAGACAACTTTGAAAGATAATGCACTGAGCAAACAGAATTCCAGAGGGATGATGATGAAGCATGCTATCGACCTCCTGACAGAGGGTGTAGAATTAGACACATATTTTGGACATAGACAATGAAGGAATTTGTTTTTGATGGACTAGGCATATTTATTACAGGTTTTCTTTTTCTTTTTCCCCAGTGGGGAATGGGAGGGAGAGAAAATAGATTTTTGTTCATTGAAAAGAAATTCTTTTAACACTAACCAACTTTATTTACCCTAATTCTCTTTGTGACAAGTTGTCTTTAGTTCTTTGTCCCATTTTCCAAGTAGACATTCCAACTAATGATAGAACACACTGACTGGTTGGTCAGCCAGCATGTGGATTCTGGTCTACTTGGCTGATCTGTTTCTTGGTGTAAATGAATCAGTTGGCATCTGGTTTATCAGTCTGCCTCTGCTGAATCTGGTCAGTATAAATCAGTCCTCCAGCTTCTGAATCCCCCTTTACTTCCTCTCCTTGGACTCTACTGCCTCAACATGTTGATAAAAATTGAGTTATTAAGTTTGCCAAGTTAAAGACAAACCCTGAACCTGGCATGACCCCACCAGGGTACACAGGGTCCATGAAGCCCAGTCTGAGCAGCTTGCCAGTGAGCCTCAGTCTCTACTGGTTCTCAACAACAGCAGGGTTAATCTGCTTTCTGGCAAACTGCTGAGGTTTTTTCATGAATTCAGCATCGTTATCAAATATTTTCTGAGTCTGCACAGTGTACAGGGGAGTGGCCCAAACAATCTATACTCACTAAGTAATTTTGCATCCCAAACTAGCCAAGTTTTACAAGCTTTTTCTTCTCAAAACTGACCTTTTATAGAACCCTGGTCCTTGCCAGAAAATGAATTGAGAGAGAAGAAGAAGAGAGCATGAAAGCAGGGAGAGAGAATGAACATAAATCTCCGAGTGTGATGATCATTGGAAGGTCACAGAAAATGCTAGAAATGGAAGTCCTTAGAAAAGGGAACACAAAAATCCAGAATCATGGGATCAGAGACCTCAAAACATAGATGGCCAGGCACACAGGATGCCAGATCTGGGAGAGATCATAGAAAATAGATTTTTAGAACGTGAAGGAACCTTAGAACACAGAGAGTTGGTGATAACCTCAGTGGTCATCTAGTCCACCCCTTTCATTTTGTAGAAGAGGAAAATAAGGGTCAGAGAGGAGAGATGACAGTGATGGAAACGAGATTAAAATCAGAGTTTTCTGATGCTCATTCCAGATTTCTTTCTACTATGCTGTGTTGTACTCTTTAAAGGCTCTAAGACTTGGACAAAAATAATCATTAACTCACTCAAAATACATTTATTAAGACTCTACTGCATCCAGAGCACTGTGCTGGGACTTGGGAGAGAGTTTATAAAGTTAAGATGTATTCCTTCTCTCATGGAGCCTGTAATCTTTTTTTTCCCTTTTTTTTATGGAGGGCAATTGGGGTTAAGTGACTTGCCCAAAGTCACATAGCTAGTTAAGTGTGTCAAGTGTCTGAGGCCAGATTTGAACTCAGGTCCTCCTGACTCCAGGGCAGGTGCTCCATTCACTGAGCCACCTAGCCGCCCCTAGGGAACCTGTAATCTAATAGGAATTAAGCTGATCAGCCGAAAGGATGAATTAGAAAGGAGGTGGAGGGTTGGGGACCATGACATTATGACCATGTATACAGAAACAACAAAGGGTGAAAATAAATGAAGATCAAAGGAAAGATGAAATGTGGAAAATTGGGACAGGTGCCAGATTCAATATAGATAATGATTTGGGGATAGTTAAAGCCTGACAAACATACATAAAAACAGTACATATGGAGGTGCATACACATTTTCTAGCACAAGATCTGAATACCACAGTATCTAACTGGGAAAGTTTCAGATGGGAGTGTATTTCAAGGTTAACATCCACTTGCCAAGTCAAGAATATGTTCAAATAGATTGAACTGGTGACAAATAAACAGTGACCCCCACCCCCTCGTAGACACATGAGCCTTAGAAAGGTTTGCTATTGTTTGGCGTGACTCCTCTGTAGGACCAGGGCTGCCTACTGGTGGGGCAGAACTTTGGGGGATGTTTATTGTCTTTGTGGTAGATTCACCTTCAGTCATAGGTTTTACAGGGCAGATTCAGGCTATAACATAACCTTAAAAGTGTCACATATGTCCCCAGACACAGTGCCACAGGCCAGTAAGAGAACATACTCAGTAGCAACTTCCCCAAAGAGCCTGACCCAACACAGCATCCACCCTAGGCAAAACACAAAGGGCATTCTTGTTCAAAGGATGTCCTTGTTTAATAAAAATGCCCTGATCATTTATAGTAATGACAGGCCTTCTCTCTATTCTTCATACATAATGGCCAGTTCCTGAGTCTGTGCTTTTGTGCTGGTCATCCCCACATGCCTCAAATGCCCTTCTTCCCTGCAGCTCAAGAACCATCTTCTTCAGGAAGACTTTGCTCCTCCAACTGCTAATTCTCTCCCTCTCAAACTGCTTTGCATTTAATTATTTCATTTTCATTTGGATTTGTCCACTATGTATTTATGCTGTATATAACGATATATGTCCTTGTTGTTTCTCCCATTTTAATAAAGTTTCCTTGAAAAGAGGAACTATTTCAATTTTTTTTTACTTGTATCCCCAGCTTGGCAAATTATCTAATATAGAGCCAGGGATTAATAAATATTTGTAGATTGAATCATGCATAAGCTACTTCTTTCACCCTACTTAATATAGACCTCTAGCTGGAACGATTCTTAGAGACAGTTGAAGTCAACCCAAGCCCCTGATTTGACAGATAAGGAAACCTCAGGGAGGTTAAGTAATTTGCCAAAGGTCACAAAACTGGTAAGCATCAGACACAGGATGAGTTGCTATTGTCGTTCTGGAAAATGCCCTTAAGACTGACCTGAGTTTTTTCCAAAGGAGAGAAACACAGAACATAAAACATGGAAGGAGCATTAGAATACAAAACACAAACGGATAGATCGAGAGAGGTCCTCAAAGGTCATCTAATCCAATCTCCTCATCTCAAGGAGGGCTAGAGAGAGGCAGGGGTTTGCCCAAGGTCAGTTAATGGCAGAAAGGTCTTGGACAAAGTCTCTTGATCCCAAGTCTAGGACTCTTTCCATTAGACCAGGTATTTATTATATGCTAGGTTTTCTACTATACTTGGTTTAAGTTTTATGTTTTAAAGGCACTGAGACATAAATAGGAAAAGCCAGGAGCTGTCACCAGCTGAGAGCAGTTTGCACTGTTTTTGTCTCCATTGTTTCCTGTGGAGTTTGAGAACTTGAATTGATTTTGTCTTTCCTATCTCCAATACCTTGCAGTTGGTCAGTGCTTTTGGCTTGGAGGATTCTGAGCCCAGGTTCCTGGAGCATGGAGAGGCATCACAATACCCCCTATTTACACATGATATAAGATTTAGAGATGGAAGGGACTTCAGAGAACATCCAGTCCAATCCTAGAGGGTATGAGACCTACCCAAGGTTTATTAAGTGGATAATAAGGAGCAAATCTGTTTTATATTGGGAACAATCTATTTCTCCTAGCTGCAGGCTACATGCGTCTAACAGGTTTCTACCTCCTCATAACTTCCACATTCCATCCCTTCCTCCTCCTCCCCTACCTCCATTAAAAAATGAGTAAGAGAACAGGAACACTGTTCTCTCCTGCCACATTTCAGGAGATCATAGGATCAATTACAGGAATTAGAATTTTAAAGGGACCAGCAAATCCAACTCTCTAATCTTACACATGGTGAAACTGAGACTCATACAAGGAGAGTGACTTTTTCAGAGTCACATAGCAAATAGAAGAATTGGGATCTGACGCAAAATTCAGGGCTCTTTCTACTACAACCATACTGTTGTATGTTTTGTATGTTTTTGTATTTGTTGTTGTACAGTCATGTGCAACTCTTCGTGACCCCGTTGGGAGTTTTTGTGACAAAGATCTGGAGTGTTTTGCCATTTCCTTCTCCAGCTCATTTTACAGATGAGGAAACTGAGGCAAACAGGGGTAAGTGATTTTCCCGGTGTCACACAGCTAGCAAATGTTAGATTTAAACTTGGGAAGAAGAATCTTCCTGACCTTAAGCCCAGCACTCTATCCACTGAACTGCTTAGCTGGCCCTCTCTGATATATAAAGGGAAACAAATCCAGAGCCTCTGAGACCTGGGCTGGGAATGCAGCCTTCCTCTAAATCATGACTCCTTTTCCTAAAGGCACCACTTGGAGGCATCAGTTGACTTTTCATTAGCAATCCCAAGCAGTCAGCAAAGGAGCCCTGCTGGGCAGGTTTTCTCACTGAGGACTATCGAGTGATGAGAGAATGTTTGGCCCTTGGGCTGCACGTAGCTGAAGCCCTTTTCCTTCTCTGACCCTTTGGGATGTACAACAACTGGTCCACCCCTCATTGCTCTCTGGTCAAACTAAGCCAGATTTCTGGCCTTGGCAGCCATCTGTCATGAGTCTAGGGGTGGCTGCGTGGCTTGATCCCAGTGGGAGCCCAGGGCATTTGGGGGTAGTTGGGGCATTTCAGACCTTTGGTTCTTCACTTGTGCCTCGTTTCAGGTTGGGGATGCCAGTGGGTGGCTCTGCAAACAGGAGCCAGACTCTGCTTTCCTCCCTTGGTTTGAAGAACTTGAGTGTTTACCTTGGGTTCAGTTGGAGGAACCACCCAAAACCTCCGGATGAGGCCAAATGAGGTCGTTCTAAGAGGAGCCAATCGAGGTCTCTCCTTGAAGAACACGTCTCACTTCAGAAACAATACGGCAGAGTGAAAAGACCTCTGGGCGGATTCAAAAGACCTGGATTCATATCCTGGTTCTGATCTTTTCTAACTGTGTTACTTTAATCAAGTTCTTAACCTCTCAGCCTCCCTTTCCTCATAAAATGAAGAAACTACTACTTCCATTGTCTACCTCTCAGAGTTATCTGAAGGAAGAGAAGAAGGAAACAAGCATTTATTAAGCACCTACTATGCATCAGGCATTAGGCTAAGGGCTCTACAAATATAATCTCATTTGATCCTCACAATAACCCTGGGAGGCAGGTGCTATTATTTTACAGATGAGGAAACTAAGGCAGACAAAGGTTAAGTGACCTTCCCTGGGTCATACAGCTAGTAAGTGTCTGAGGCTGGATTTGAACTCAGGTCTTCCTGATTCTACTTAACTGCCTCTAATTATAAGAAGAAATGTGAGTTGTCATTAAACAACCCACAGCTTGATGCTGGATGGTCACCAGTCCTGACCATGTTCCTCCCGCATCATACCTCCTGAGAGAGAAAAGACAAGAGGAGGTGAGATCTAATTCAGAGCATAGACTCATCAGGCCTCATTCAACAGGATGAACTCACTCTCTTCCTCTTCCCATCACTGTAAAGGGATCCTTCAATTCCCAAGACAAGCATAATTGAATTTAATTGTGCAGGGAGTCCTCCACAGAACCTTTAAATATTCTTGGATCATGTCATTCACTGGTCCAATGACCTGAGGTGGTTCCCTGTTGCCTAATGAATTAAATTCAGACTCTTCAGCCTGGCATTCAAGGTGCTCTCAGCACTGGCAGCAACCTACATTTTCAGTCTTATTTCACACTTTTCCCCTTCTCATATCCTAGTATCTAGACAAAGTGGACTACTCACTGGTACCAGAATGTGTCTTGTGCTCTCCTGCTTCGTGTTTTTGCTTCTATTCTCTCTGTTACCTGGAATGATCTCCGTGGCATGTCTATCTATCCAGACAGACAGACAGCAGCCCAACCACTATCCATTCCTCATCATCTTTCAAAGTCTAGCTCAAATGCCATCTCTGATTAGCTGAAACTAATTTCTCCTTCTTCTGAAGCTCCACACCCCTTGCATGACGTTTTTTTTTTTTTTTACTATATTCTGCCTTGTAACGTAGATATTTATGTCCACGTTTTAATTCCTTCCTAGACAAAAAGCTCCATGAGGACAAGGATCATGTCTTTTTTTTTTCTTGTCTCTACAAAGTCAAGTCAATTAAGTGCCTATGATGTGTCGGGTACTGTGCTAAACTCTGGGGTACAAAGAAAGACAGAAGACAGTCCCTGCCCTCAAAGAGCTCACAGTCTAATGCACAACCAGTGTCTTACTCAGTGTCACCTTGGGCTATTGGGGGAACCTTCAGATTTAGAACTCAGAGACATTTAAGGTAATCTGGCCTAATATCACCATTTCACAGTGGTCCACTTGTTCAAACCAGCGACTTCACCCCAGCTAGGAAGTAGCAGTGGTGAGACTGGTGCCCATACCTTTGGCCTATCAACTTTACAACAATCTTTCCTCCCTTCAAACTTCAGATGGGCCTCTGCTTTGCACCTTTAACATACATTTAGTTCCCGGGGTGGCTAGGTGGTGCAGTGAGTAAGCTGGCCTCAGAGTTGGGATGACCCGAGATCGAAACTGGCCTCAGAAAATGAGCACCCACACATAAATAATGACTAGCCGTGTAACCTTGAGCAAGTTACTTAACCCCAATTGCTTAAAAAAATACATTTAGTCCCCAATAGTCTGTATTATTGCTGTTCCTTGAACATAATATTTCATCTCCAATCTCCATGCCTTTGCACTTGATGTGCTCCATGTCTGGAATGCTCTTTCTCCTCACCACTCCTTCCTAATTTCCCAGCTTCCTCCATGGTTCCACTCAAATTTCGTTCTCTGCAGGACTTTCCTCTTCAAAACCACCTCTTCCATGATCCTCCCTCCCACGACAAAACTAAGTCCCCCCAGCTCCCAATGCCTTCCTCTTTCAGGTTACTTTCATCTATTCTACAGATATCTTGTCTATACCCAGTTATTTAAATGTTGTCTCCTCTGTCAGATTGTATTATTTTTGAGGGCAGAGGTTGTATTTTGCTTTTCTTTCTAACTCTACTGCTGAATATAGTGTCCAGCACATAATGTCATAAGTGCTTGTTGATTTATTGACAGATAATTTATATAAAGTGCTATATAGGGACAGGGACAGAGAACAGGCCCTGTGATTTTACTGACATGTTAACATTATCTATGTTCTACTGCATTTTTATTTATTTTGTTAAATATTTCTCAGCAACATTTTCTGCAGTGTTTGACACCTCTGGCCAGGCACAATAAGGAGTTAAATCATCTGGCCCAGGTTCATGTAACCAAGATATGTCAGAAGTGGGTCTTGGATTCATGTTTTTCTGGTTCCAAAGCTAACTCTCCATCTACTAAGACATACTGCTTTTAATACCAATTATCATCATTATTTATTACATCTTATACTGTTCTTTGGGTTTCTTTAATCCTTTTTTTCTTTTTTTTGGAGGGGGAAGGCAAGGTGATTGGGGTTAAGTGACTTGCCCAAGGTCACACACCTAGTGTTGTGTTAGTGTCTGAGGCTATATTTGAACTCAGGTACTCCTGACTCCAGGGCCGGTGCTCCAGGGCTAATCCTTTCCTTTGACAAAGGAGGAAACTGAGGGTAGGGAGGGGACTTGCCCCAAATCACATGGTATGTTAGGCCATCTCTACTAGGCTAGGGTGTCTCTTGGCCATGTGCAATCTGCTCCTCAGCTGTGCTCCTGCCAGTGGTTAACAGCATAAGCTCAGAGTAGCTCTCCCATCAGAGCTAGCTACAACTTCCTGGTCACCTGGAGCACGCTTTAAAAAGGGCTCCAGGCTAGGGTCTGTAGCTGGAAACAGAGAAGTGCTTACTGGGACTGAGCATCTTGCCTTGAGGAACAGAACCAGAATCTTCTTCCATTTAGCTAGAAGTCAATTGATGATGAAATGATTACACTCTTCAGTCTCATGGCAACTGTTGTTAATTAATTTTTAAAATGTTATACAAACCTTTCTTATGTAGCAAATGTGCATGGATCCCTGTGCCTAGCAATGAGAGGGAGGCTTCAGGTCAGGAGAGCTAAGCTTTAATTTGTCACCCAACATTTACTAACTGTATGATTCTAGACAAGTCATTTGACCTCTCTGTGTTTATTTCATCATCTATAAAATGAGGATAGTAACATAGGAACTAATTAATCTGCAGGGTTATGATACAGATTATATCTGGTAGATCTTGTCACAAAACAGAAATGAGTTGTTGTTTTATAGTCATAATAATTACTATTACCATTATTAAACATGGTCCAGCAAGGGGAATAAATCAGCAACTCAAATCACTATACTACAAAACAACATGAAAAATGCATGCCAGGGGTACAAACAAAGCACCCTGTATGGTCCAATGGTAGAAAGATCATTTATGACCAGGGGAAATCAAGTAAGACTTCATTAATGAGGCAGCATTCGAAAGACCATTTCATAAGTGAATTTTTGTCCTTAAAAGAGGCCTTGTGTCATAGAAATTAAGGTTAGGAGGGAGGACCATGCTCAATCCTTGAACAATCTCAGAAATACTGCTATTGTCCAGCCCTCACACATCTACAGGAATGAGCTTCTAGAAAAGAACATGAACAAGAATGGAAATCAGGAATACTTGAATTTTAGAATCTAGCCTTGGATACTTATTAAAGAAGATGTTCTTAATCTGGATTCTGTGAACTTTAAAAAATTTTTGACAACTGTATTTCAACATAATTAGCTTTCTTTGTAATCTTATATATTTTATTTCATGGATTTGAGAACATTATTCTAAGGAGTCCATAGACTTCCCCAAAACCTCTGGTCTGAATTCTTCTGTGGATTGGCCAATTTGGAAAGGACAAGAAATTGAGAGGAATTGAATGACATAGATAGGAACAAAAAAGACTTCAGGAATTATGGGCTGAACCTAATAAAATTAAATTTAACGGTAATAAATATAAAATCCTGCACTTTGGTTAAAAAACACAAAAATAAGATGGAGGACACGACAAGATAACAGTTCATGTAGCAAAACCCTGGGGGCTTTAGGGATTAAAAATTTCATGGGTATGAAGGTGGTGATTGGTATCCAACAGAATCGATGTGACCTTTGGTACTCTGAATGACCCATCAGTTGGAGTTGTCGCTTTATTGACTCAGGCACAGTAGATGGATAGCGTGCTGCAAGGAAAGAGGAATAAGCCTTTGTATAGTATCTATTACATGTCAGGCACGGCGCTAAGTGCTTTACAAATATTCATTTGATCCTCACAATAACCATGTGAAATATGTATCATCATTATCCCCATTTTACAGCTGGAGAAATTGAGGCCAATAAGGATGAAGTGACTTGCCCAGGGTCATACAGTTAATAAGTGGCAGAGGCTGGATTTGAACCCAAATCTTCCCAACTCCAGACCCAGAGCACTATACCCTGTACCACTGAGCTACCTCTGTTAGACTTGAAATGAAGAAAAACTGAGTTCAAATTTGATCTCTGATACTTACTAGCTGCATGACCTGGGCAAATCTCTTCACCTCTGTTTGCCTCAGTTTCTCCACCTGTAAAATAATGCCACCTCCTTCCCTAGATGGCTTTGAGGGTCAAATAAGGATATCCATAAAACACTTTGCCAACCTTAAAGCCATACATAAATGCCAGCTAGTTGGTAGCCATTATAAACCCTCTGTATTTCACAGGTTTTCAGGGCTACAGACTTCATCCCCAGTGACCAAACTTCTGGTGATGAGCCTCTCTGTCCTCTACTCAGATGGTCGTCAGCCATGCCCAGTCTATCACTAGGTTGGTACTCAGGGACCTTCCACCTTCAACACCCTGCCAGAGCTTGCCTTTTATTGGCACAGTTTCCAAGAACCTCCAAGAGCAGCTCTCCCTATAGTAGCGCTGCAATGCATCATGTTTTCTTATCTTGTGAAGCCCTCATCCATATCTTCCCATCCACCCTCCTTGGAGGATCTGTTCAAGTCTCTGCAGGCCATGACAGGATGTTAGTGGAAGAAAACAATCTTAGTTTGTGTTAATAAAAGGATGGCAACCAGAGCGAGGGAGAGGACAGTCCTGCTGTCCTTGGCTTTGGTCAGCCACATCAGCAGTATTTTTCATTCAGTTCTATTTTAGGGAGGACATTGATAAGCTGAGAAGGGCAACTAGGATGGAGGGAGTACTGGAAACTGTTTTATACGATATATGAGGACCAGCTGAAGATATTGGGAAAATTCAGTTTCAATAATTGAAGTAGGAATGGGGGTCCATACAAATTATCTTTCAATATCTGTAGGGTTGTCATGGGAAACTGGATTCAACATGGCCTGAAACAGTAGAATAAGAACCAGTGGGTGCACATTATGGGAGGTAGGGTACAGTGAAGATTCCAGGGTAATATAGGTAAGAACATCTCAACCACTAGAGTTGTCCAACAAAGAAAAAGGACATTTTGTGGAAGTAGTGAGCTCTTTTTTTACCGGAGGTATTCAAATGGACCATAGATAACCCCATGTTCATGGGGGGCAGGGATCTCTGCACTGGGTGGGAGGTTACTAGGTAACTTCCAAAGTTCCTTCCAACTCTAAGGCTGGATTCAATTCAATTTAACAAGCTTTTACTAAATAACTACCAAGTACAAGGCATTGAACTCCATTTTGGGAAATCAAAGATGAAATAAGACATAACAAGACAAATAAGACTTTTGTTTCAAGATTACAACCACCAGGAATCAAAAGAAAGTTGTGCAAATACTTCATTAACAACAATACATCAATGGATCCAGTGAATTTCATCCAGTAGGATGCTCCCTCTCATAAGAGTTGTAACCCATCATGCCTTCTTATCCATATCTCCCCATTCACCCTCTATGGAGGATCTGTTCAACTATCTTCAGACCTCCCTCCAGGTCTTTAATATTCCATGGGTATGGCTTTGGTACTTAGACTACCAGCCAGGAGACTGGCCACTAGATGATGAATTCTTTGGCAATGGTCCCCAGTGAAACATACAGAAATGGTTGTGACAAAGGAGACTATGATAAGATGCTGTGATTTTCCAAAATCTCCGTGATTCTGTTAGTGTCTTACCATCCTTAAAAACTTTGCCTCTATTTGTGAGCAGTGACAGATAAGCTAGCATTCTGGCCACACTGGCTCTGATGGAAAAGACAGAATAGAAACCAGCCTAGGAATGGAAGGCGCGTGGGACTGAAAATGCATGTGTGCTGGCAGTCAGATCACTCTGCTTTGGATCCAGTTACATTTTCAAACTTAAGATAATTTATTACTTCTCTCTGTTTCAAATATGTTGATAGTGCCCAGAGAGGGAGAATCACAAACACTAGACAATGCATTGAAATGCAACTCTGTGTGAGACAGTGAGGTGCAACAGAAAGAGCCCTGAACATCAAAATGCCCAGGTTCTAGGCCCAGTTCTACCCAAAGTCACATCCCCTTTCTAGGCCTCAGTTTCCCCAGTGCATCCAATGAGGGAGTTAGACGAGGTGATCTCTTAGGTTCTTTCCAGCTGTAACATCATGTGGTTCTACCATTAAACCTGACCCCAGATCAGATGGCAGAACAATTAATTTGCAGCTTTGTAGACTGTTATCCTGTTTTACTACTACTAGCTAGCATTTATATAAAACTTTAAAGGTTTCAAATATTATCTCTTTTGATCCTCACAATAACCCTAGTTGCTATTATTGTCTCCATTTGATAGAAGAGGAAACAGAGACAGGCAGAGATTAAGGGATTCTCTCAGAGTCACACTGGTAGAAAGCATCTGAGGCTAGATTTGAACTCAGGACTTCAGGACTTCAGGCCCAGGGATCTATGCAGTCTACCACTGAGCTGCCTCTATGAAAAATACCAAAGCTCAATGTGTACAGTTTTGTTCTTGATTTCAGATAATAATATATGAAAATCTTACTGAACTGGGCTTTTCAGTACCTTGGTGTGAAATTCCAAAAGCATGTGAACCAAACACACTCAGAAAATCCAAATACTTTTTAATGGTCATGAAATCGAGGCTAGTTAAACAAACAAGGAATTGGTTTCTTTCCAATTAAGGATGAGGTGCCTTTTGGTGTAATTACAGGACTGTAGGGACTGGTTCTCTAGCTTCTGTCCTGACGGGTACCCCCAAGTCCTCCCCATCCTTCACCAACCCATGCTAATCAAGTAAGCATCCTCTTAGAAGCAGGAAAAAACTCATTGTATAAACCATGTATCCTTTAGGGGACCCAGTGTTCTCCTCTGTAAAATAGATGGCTATGTTAAATTTTCTTTTGTTGCCTCTCCAACCTAGAACCTCTTAATGGCTCTAACATGCCAACTTGGAGTTTCTTTGGTCCTCTGCTCCTTATCGATCTGAAATTCTTCCCTTCTCTCTATGAGTCCCTGTTTCTCTCCTGCCCTCTAAGAATCCTGTGCCTTCACACTGCTCTCTGTACAGTGACTCACAATGTGATTATTTAGCACTGTGGCTCTAGAGCATGCCAGCTTCCCTTAAGAGGAGCTCTTTCTTATTTCCCAGTTAGGGCTTTGGGTGGAGGTTTAACTATTGTGCAATCTGGTTCCACTAGAGTCAGAGTCAATACTGAGACATTCATCTTGGACTTAATAGAGTGAAGCTGAGGGACCATAAAATTGAGATGCCCTCAAATTTTCATGAATCTTAGTTGGGCCTTTGTGGGTCAATGTCATATATGTCAAGGCTATAGTTCTGTTTGATTCAACTGGAGGCAGCCATGGAAAGGACACCATTGCTATAGTCAGAGGTTGTTGTTATTACTCAGTTGAATCGTTGGTAACCAACTCTTCACGACCCCACTTGGGGTTTTCTTGGCAAAGATAGATACTTACTTTATCAAGTATCAAAGATACTGAAGTAGTTTCCTTTTCCAGCTCATTTTTGTAAATGAGGAAAATGAGGTGAACAGGGTTAAGTGACTTGCCCAGGGTCACACAGCTAGTAATTATCTGAGACTAGATTTGAACTCAGGAAAAGGAATCTTCCTGATTCCAGATCCAGTGCTCTATCCACTGAGCCACCTAGCTGCTCTACTTGAGTTCAAATCCTGACTCTGACTCATTTACTACCTATGTGACCTTGGGCAAGTCACACACATAATGGGTCCTCCCTCATCCTTAGGTTCCTCATCTGTAAAGTGAGAGGCTCTGAAGTCTGTTCCAGCTTTAATCTATGATCCTGTGATTATTTCAGAGACAACAAGAAAAGTAATAACCTGTTTGCCCTTAGGGAGGATCATGGATAAAGAAGAAGTAGGCATGAGATTATATGACGGCAATGGATGGAAACCTCCAAGTGGCAGCGACTCTCCAATGGGATGAGCACGGGAACCAGCTGACATGTTACACACATGTTACAAACATGTATACAGCATGTTACACACACGAACTCGTCTGATACTCACAGCAGTCCTCCATTCCCAGTTATATGCTCACCAGGCTATCTCATCTCTGGCATCACCCTCATCCTCACCTCCCTTCCCCAGAACTCTGCCCTTTGGCTGTCCAGCTCTGATAAATGAACTTTCTCTTTCTCTTCCTGGGCCCCAGGCCTCCATGCCATTTCTTTCTTTCTTTCTTTTTTTTTTTTGCTTTTTGGAGGGCAATTGGGTTTAAATAACTTGCCCAAGGTCACACGGCTAGGATTTTTTGTTTGTGTGTGTGTTAAGTGTCTGAGGCAAGATCCGAACTCAGGTCCTTCTGACTCCAGGGCCGACACTCTACTCACTGCGCCACCTAGCCGCCCCCATCCCATTTATTAGCTGTCTCTTCATCATATCCCTTTATGGGTCCACACCCTCACCTCCTTTCTAGCCCCCTTCTCCATGTTGCATTCCACCATGAGAACGTAAGCTCCTTGAGAGAAATGACAATTCTGCTAGCTTGTATTTGTATCCCCAGAACTCGATATGGTACCTGGCACACAGTAAATGCTTCATAAATGCTCTGTCTTTTCTAATAAGGTTCTATTCTACCTGCCCCTTATCATAGGAGTAGCCTAGGACCTAGAGCAGGGCTGAAATGGTAAATATTTAACAATCAGCTCTGGGGGTGGGGAGGAGTATGCTTGGAACTTTTAAGCTTATTCTGCATTATTAACATTGTATCTATCACTTTCTTAAGTCTAAACAATCAACAAAACAATAAATCAAACCCTGATCTGTAGTATTTGCTGACTTCCAAGATATAAAGGCTAGACATGAGAACTTAAAAACTGACTTGCAAGCCAGTTCAAGCTGACCTAAAATAACTATCCCTTTTTAAAGAGAAACACGTTTAAACATAATTATCCCCATTTTATAGATGAGGAAATAGAAGACTCAGAGATGTAAAGTGACTTGTCTAAGGCTACACAGCCTTGTATTATTTCTACAACTTCAATTTGACTCACAGTAGTGGGAGGCCAAATGGAGCTATAGGTAGGAAAGCAGATATGGATAGCAGAAAAGGATGCTACCATCAGGAAAGGGAAGATGGAGGCACCTGTCTGTGGCTGAGAGTTAGCAAAGCCAGAGTCCAAGATGCTGAAGGAAGATTTCAAGGCAAAGTGATGCGTAACTCAAGCAAAAGTAATATGTCCCAAAAGAAGATGGGCCAGGGCCCTCTGCTTTTCACTGCTGTAAAAGTTGTTCTGCTTGGTAAAGTGACCTTTTCTGGTGGGGGGGAGAGTGGCTATGGTTTTATTTATACATTGTCAGAAGCAGGACAGTAGAAGCTAAATAACCAAGTAAATAGAGCAATTGATCTCTGACTTCCTGGCCATCATTCCCACCTCCCCTCCCCCCACCAAATCCTACCCCACCTCCCACAGTGGAATCTAGGACTCTACCCCTAGAACCAGCCTAGGCTCTGATAGCTGAGTTTTCTGCCTTAACTTGCTTGGATCCAGACCTCTTCTTCACAACTAGCCTTCCCCTCTGCTTTCCAGATCTCCTTTACACAATATGCAACTTCATTAGAATGTGAACTCTGTATTTGTTTTGTCTATACATACTTGTTACAAAGGTTTCTACAGTGAGTCCTCATAGCCGGCTGACTTATTTTCATATGGCAACAACAGGCCGTTCCCCTGCCCCCCCAGCCCCCTTACAAAGAAGCCAAGTTACTATATCATTGTTGCATATCCTTACATTGTCCCTGGGGCAGAATAAACCTCTTTTTGCTAACTATTCAATAGCTTACAAATGCCTCCTTTCATCCCCAAAATTGAACCTGAACTAAGAGAATGCTGGCATTAGAGGTGGACCTCCAACATATCCCCACCCCCTGAATAGTGACTGGACCACAGCAAATGTTTGTTGAATTAAATTGAATTGAACTGAATTGACTTGCATTGAACATTCCTGGGATTAAATTTAAGACTCCGAACAGTAAGAAATTCTGGAACAACTTCATATTCACATGCTCAAGGCATCAGTATGACCTAAGAAAATAATGTGAAATTAATGAATTCCACTCGGGACCACAATTTTCATTTTCCCCCAGATCATGTGTTGGATCCAAGGATGAGTTCTAGCAGTGGGCTGACACTATTCTCCACGTGAACCAAGAAGCTTTCAAAACCTCAGCCTCTGAGTTAATCATTTGTTTGTTTTTTGCTTGTGCAACTAACTACTTTCCCATATTGGAAACTAAAGTAGTATTTATCCATTCTCCAGAGATAGAATTGCTCCTCCCTGGTCAATTCCCAAGATGCCTAAGTCTCCCAGGGTAACTCAGCATGAAGTACCACACAATTCGAATGTTACTATTAATGCTAATTAGTCAATAATCATGATTGCAACTGTTATTAATAACTAACAATTACTATTAGTAACTCATTTACATACTAATTACTATTAATAACTCATTTATTTACTAATTAACAGTCTACGAAGCTCTTTACAAAGATAATTTCACTTATCACTTTCTAGGCTACAGCTTTCTTTGTAAAATTAAGACTCTAAGGTTCCTTTTAGCTTTAAAATCACGATCCTCTTAAAAGTCTTGTCAGGTAAGTAGTGACAGTGTTATCAGCACTATTTACTTCCTTCCTTCCTCCTTTCCTTCCTATTTTTCCTTTTTTCTTCTTCTTCTTCTTCTTCTTCTTCTTCTTCTTCTTCTTCTTCTTCTTCTCCTTCTCCTTCTCCTTCTCCTTCTCCTTCTCCTTCTCCTTCTCCTTCTCCTTCTCCTTCTCCTTCTCCTTCTCCTTCTTCTTCTTCTTCTTCTTCTTCTTCTTCTTCTTCTTCTTCTTCTTCTCTCTCCCTTTTCCTCTTCTCCCTCTCCCTGAGAGAATCAGGTCTGTGATTTCATCAGTCTATGGAGGGCACAAATACTCTCTCCACCAGCATATGACCAACTCTCCTGTAACTAAGTTGTGGAGAATGGCCTGAGGCACCAAGAAGCTGAATAGCTTGGCCCTTGTGACCCAGTTAGCATGTGCCAAAGATAGGATTTGAATTCAGGTTTTTCTTTTCCATGCTCAGGCCTCCTGACACTATATCACACCTGCTTCTCAGCCTTATTTTACCCTGTCTATATTGGGTTTTTCATTCATAGCTATTTGCATGTTGTCTCACCAATTAGATTGTGAGCTTCTGGAGTCCATGTGGGGTTGGGTGGGGCATTCTTAAGCATGGAGCTTAAGCACGAGCACATAGTCTGCTCTTAATAATGCTCGTTATTGGTGATGAAGAAAATGAAGTTCGGAGAAATGACATGTACAAAGTCACACAACTAAAGAGAAGCAGAGCAGTGCCACAAGCCAAAACTTCTGAATCCAAATTCATTGTTGCTTCCACAACCCCATGCTACCCCTCTAATATTCCTGGAGGCTTATTCAGATCGTTTATTCAGATTGTAAACTCTTCAGTTAGTCTAGATTGATTTCTAGATTTTTTTAAAAGTCTTAATTTTTCACATTTATTTAGTAAGAACATATGACTAAGGCTGTCTTGGGCCCTAGGTGACACAGTGGATAGAATACAGGCCTGGAGTCAGGAAGGCACAACATCAAATCCATCCTCAGACAGTTACTAGCTGTGTGACCCTTGGCAAGTCACTTACCTTCAGTTTGCCTCAGTTTCCTCACCTGTAAAATGGGGATAATACAAAAACCTACCTCCCAGGATTGTTGTGAAGATCAAATGAGATCATTGTAAAGTGCTTAGCACAGTGTCTGGTACATAGTAGGCGCTATATAAATGTTTCCTTCTTTCCTTCCTTTAGATTCACTCAAAACATCTTTGAGACAGATCCAACAGCAGACAGGACAGAGACATGATATCTCCTTCCTAATCTCACATTTTGATTCTTTCCTTCCTCCTCCCCTCTTTCTCCCCCCCCCATTTTTCATAAACAGATGGCAAATCCACAAACTTTAGACATCATATATCCTTGGGAATTCAACAAACAAAGCCTAGTAGAACCGGAGAATTATCATAGACAAAACTGTAACCCTAAATTATCCAGACATAACACTGACATACAAAAATTTCAACGACGTTTTTAATAGATGTCGTCATATTACACACTAATAACATTCAAATTATGTTGGAATAAAAAGCTCTCAAAATATAGAGGCCTAGTGGGGAAATCAAAACATGGGAATATGGGCGGAGCCAAGATGGCGGAGTAGAAACAGCTCATCCAAGCCACTCTGCCCCCAGATTCCCCCCAAACTATGTAAAAGGGGACTCTGAACAACTTCTGGAGCCCCAGCACCCACAGAATGACACAGAGAAGCTAACCTCCTGCTGAGGACAGCCCAGCAGCCCTGCAGGAAGGACCAGCGCAGCGGTCTGGGACCTGGCAGCGCGCAGTGCGCAGAGCGCAGGAGCTGAGCCGAGCCCAGGTCCGCGTGAATCGAGGTTTTAGCCCCAGGGCGGCAGGGCCAGCAGCAGGCTGGAGGAACCCCAGAACACCAGGAGCTGTGGCAACTCCAGAATTATCAACATAGACATCCTAGGACAAAGTAAGAGGTTAGTGTCCTATGGACTTTGGGACCAGTATTTAGGGAATGCGTCAGCTCCCTCCCCTGGGGGCTAGAAGCTGCTGAGGAGACACGCCATTTTGTAGTTTTCAGAGGCGGCTCCGGCTCCCGGCCTGCAAATTGTAGGGAGATCCAGCGATCAGTCTTGGGGGGTAATCACTCTTGCTTTAACCTCCCTGGATCTGGATTGTGTTCTAGGGTGGAAGTCGTGGGTGGGTTTACAGCTTGCCAGAAACGGAAGTTGCCCCCCACACGTTCGGGACGAAAATTCCTCTATCTGGCCTTAAAGCCATAGTGTGGCAACAAGCCCAAAAGTCAAGTAATTAAGTGGCAACATGCCAAGGCAAAGGAAACAGAAAAATGCAACCCTAGACTCCTATTTTGGGGGCATAGAGCAGGAAAAGGACTGTGAGGTCAGAAGTCCTGCTCCAAAAGCCCCAGGGGAAAACATGAGCGGGTTGCAGGCCATAGAGGACCTTAAGAAGGACTTTAAAAATCAAATAAGAGAAGTGGAGGAAAAATTGGAAAGAGAAATGAGAAGGATGCAGGAAAAGTATGAAATGAGGGTCAACAGCCTGACTGAGAAAACAACACCTTAAAAAATAGACTAACTCAAATGGCAAAGGAGGCCCAAAAGGGCAATGAGGAGAAGAATGCCTTAAAAAGTCGAATTTGCCAGATGGAAAAAGAATCTCAAAAGTTCACTGAGGAGATTCATGCCTTCAGAGTTAGACTGGAGCAAATGGAAGCTAATGACTTTGTGAGAAATCAAGATGCTGTTAAGCAGATCCAAACAAATGAAAGATTAGAAGGCAATGTGAAATATCTCATGGGAAAAACCACTGACCTGGAAAATAGATCCAGGAGAGACAATTTAAAAATTATTGGACTACCTGAAAGCCATGATCAAAGAAAGAACCTAGAAATCACCTTTCAAGAAATTCTCAAGGAAAATTGCCCTGATGTTTTAGATCCAGAGGGCAAAATAGAGGTTGAAAGAATCCACCGATCACCTCCTGAAAAAGATCCCAAAAAGAAAACTCCCAGGAATATTATAGCCAGGTTCCAGAATCCCCAGATCAAGGAGAAAATACTACAAGCAGCCAGGAAGAAACAATTTCAACATTGTGGAAACACAATCAGAATAGCCCAGGACCTGGCAGCTTCTACACTGAGGGATAGAAGGGCATGGAATATGATATTCCAGAGGGCAAAAGAACTGGGAATGAACCCAAGGGTCACCTACCCAGCAAAACTGAGTATTTTGTTTCAGGGAAAATATGGTCATTCAGTGGAATAGAGGACTTTCAAGCATTCTTGAGGAAAAAACCAGAATTGAATAGAAAATTTGACATCCAGACACAAGAAGGAAGAGATGCCTGAGAAGGTAATCAGGGAAAAGAAATCAAAGGAACTTATCAAATTTGAACTATTTACATTCCTATATGGAAAAGCAATAACTGTGACTGATGATATCTTTCTCACTATGAAAATAATGGAAGAAGGGGGTGTGGTCATATGAATACATATGTGAATATGTGTGTATATGGTTACAGTTATATATGGATAGAGGGCATAGGTTGAATTTGTTGGGAAGGGAGAATACTCAAGGGATGAAATTATGAGGTGAGAGAGGAAAGTGGCAAGAGGAGATGGGGAGAGATAGGGTAGGGTAAACTATCTCATGTAGAAGAAGCAAGGGGAAGTGGTTGTAAGGGAGGGGGAGAATAGGAAGGCAAAAAAGGCAAAACCACATTCTCATTGAATTTGGCTCAGGGAGAGAATGACATACATACTAAATGGGATATCTCAACCTGCAGCAGGATAGGGGGAAGGGGGATGAGAGGAGGGATGATGGATGGGAGGGCATCCTTGGGGGGAGGGGAGGTTGGAAGTACCCACTATAGAAAAGGGACAGGATCATGTAGGGAATGGACCAGGTGGGGGGTGGGATGAATGGAAGGGAATTATAAGCAGCCTTGTACAATATATCTACTATGATAATGCTTTGCATAGCTAGACATGTACAACATATACTGAATTACTTATCTCCCAAGAGGGAATGGGTGACAAGTGAGGAAGGAAATGGATCTGAAATTCGAGGTCGTAACATTAAATGTTTCAAATATATATAAATACTATTATTAATACTCTTTTGCTTGTAATAGGGAGATAAGATGTACAGGCATTGGGACACAAAGATTCACCTTCCTCTAATGGAAAAGTCGATGGGGGTAGGGGAGAAGGTATGGGAGAGAGCAGATTGGAGGAAGCGATATCTTGTGGGACTACTATTCTGGGAGGTTGGGTAGGGGAATAATGGGGGGGGAAATGATTGTAACTCAAAATCTGGCGGAAATGAATGATGTAAAACAGAAGTTAATAAAGCATTTGTTTAAAAAAAAGAGAAAAATAAATAAATAAATAAATAAAAACAAACAAACAAAATAGAAAATTAAAAAAATAAATTAAAAAAAAAACCATGGGAATATGAAGTGGCCATCATCTCCACTGTCCTGACCGTAGCTGGCATTATCTCAAAGATGCTTTAGGTGAACTAAAGAAGATAAGCCTAGTCAGTGCCTCCTCATGGATCAAGGACGTTACAGAGAGGTTCTGAATAATAAATACATAGCTAGCTAGATAAACATGTTTATTCCATTACAAAAACCAAATCATTTTATCTTCCTTCACAACATTCTGCCAAACATTAAACATGAATGAAAGATATTAGAGTGCTACATTGTTCCAGGGACATTTCTTTCTGAACTCCATCAAAAAGAAACATGAGAAAGATATGGGAGAAGATATGGGAGAGAGCAGATTGGAGGAAGCGATATCTTGTGGGACTGCTATTCTGGGAGGGTGGGTAGGGGAAAAACAGGGGGGAAAATAATTGTAACTCAAAATCTGGTGGAAATGAATGATGTAAAACAGAAGTTAATAAAGCCTTTGTTTAAAAAAAAAAAGAAACATGAGAAAGAACAAGAAAAAATAGCAGACAAAAGTTTGGTTGCATTATCTCTTTTGTGCCTCAGAAAAATATCATGGGGGTAAGCAGTTATTATTATCCCCATTTTAACAGATGAGAAAACTGAAATACACAGAGGTTAAGTGTATTTGCCATGATCTCTAAGCTTATCATTTGCAGAGTTGGGGTTTAAAGTTTTGGTGTTCTGACTCCAAATCCAGTATGCTTTCTATATACTATATTATTTCTCCTTTACAATTTTAATTGTACCTTAAATTTAACTGTACAACTTTAATTCTCTTTTACAACTTAAATTATAACAATTTAAAAAGTACATTTCCTATGAATTTAACATATTCTAATTTGTAAAACAGATATATGTATTCATGTAATTTTGTCAGGTCAAAAAAAGCAAGAACTGTGTTTATTAATCATTGTATCCCTCAGAACTTAGGACAATCACATTTATTGACTTGGTTTTTATTGTTGAATTGGTATAATAATATCACCTCACATTTACAAAGGATATAAGCAGCTTCAGGGGCTATTTGGGTCTTGAAATCCCAGAGTAAGAATAGCTTCTGAAGACTTCTGACTCTGGGGGAGGGGAAACAGCCTAAGATTGCACTAAGACTTGGACGATAACAGAAACTTAATTAAATAACAAAACAATAACTGAAGTAGTAAACAGAAGGCACCAATTTCATTCCTAGATTTTATACTTTACTTTTGCTTCAAATGGTATTTTCTCTTTTAGTATAAATGCTGATAATTAGTATTTATTTACCATTCATGATGTTATTTTAATGAAAAGTTATACTTTTCCAGAAATAGCACCTTATCGATTTTCTTTAATTTATCTATAACTAGTGGAGAGCCCAGTCACATGATCTTTATTTTATAACTCAAGGCAGTACCAATTTTGATGGCAGCTGTCTGTAAGCACATGGCCGAAGAAGGTCAAACTATCCTCAAAAGCAATTACTGATTCAACTCCATTTCCATGGGCTCTTCACCCACTTTGTGTTTAGAGTTAGAATGAATCCTACAGATCATGTAGTCTAACCCTTTTATTTTATAGATGAGGAAGTGAAGGCCTAGAAAGATGAAGTACTTTGCTTAAGGTCACAGAAATAATAAAGGGCAGAGCTGGGATTTGAAACTGGCTCTTTTGCCTTCAAATTCTGTTTTCTTTCTACTATGCCATACTGTTCATATCAGCATCTAATTAACCTTCAGAGATTAAGTTAGATGGAGAGGGCATCAAACTCTAATGAACTGAATTCTTTGGCTTTTAGAAAAAGGATTCAGTGGAACTGCTTGTGGTGAAACAGCAAATTGTTTGGTATTCTACCCAAGCACACTCTTGCTTATGACGCTCTCGTTCACCTAAAGTCAGACCTTCAGAATGTAGAGGAAGCAAGCCCCTCTCTACCCTGCCCCCAGTGTCTCTGGACTGACAGAGTCCACTAACTGCTTTATGGATACACTTAGCTTTGCTGATTTACAGCCAGCACAGAGAAGGGGAGTTAGACTCAGAGTGAACTGGTTTCTGCCCTAAGTTCAACACTAATATCCCAACGAAGCCACATCAGCTGGTGTAGCCTCTTAGAGAGACTTCAAGTTGAAAGGGCCTCAGAGACCACTGAGTCTACTCTGTGACTAAAAGAAATCCCCTTTACTGGTCACATCATCTATTCACTACTTGAAGGCTTGTAACATGGGGAACCTCATTCCACTTTGGGATCTCTGATGTATGACATCTACAGTGTCTTACAGTATCTCTGGGAGGGAGGAAGGGAGGGAAAGGGCAGACCTTTTAAGCCCCATTCTATTGTGGAGGTAACAGGACTATCTAGGAACAATCAGCAACACCACCAAGAACCAAATGTGGGCATTCTGCCTCTCAGTAACATGCTTGGTCCACGAGAGGGCACTGACTAGAAAGTGGGTACTTTAAAAATCAATTTGAAGATTTTTCTCCCAGAAGCATAAAGACATTTGCATTTCCCAAGCTGATTGGCCCCTGTGGAATGTTTAGCATGTATGCTGTAGTAAATGGAATTCTGTGAACTTGTTCTGAATGTAGGGATACTGAAAGTTACCTGGCAGTTGAATCTCATTTTTCCAGAATAGATTCAGAATGTGTTTTCACATCTGTTCACCACACTGCTGTCAGGCGAACTTTCCAGTGGAAAAAGCATCTGGGTCAGGAACTCAGAGGGAAAATCCATACACAAGGGGGCAAATGAGGAGACAAACATGCCTGCTCACCAGACTGTGTGTGTATATAAACAAAATACAGCTGAGAAAATCCCCAACATTTGCTGAATGAAAGAGTAAGTGAATGAACAGTTAAATTCTCTGTCCATCCATAAGTAGAACTGTGTAGATGATGCTATAATATGGGCATTAGTCACAGAACATAGAACTAGTTAGAAGGTCACAATATAGAATACAAAATGTCGGTGCTAAAGGAGCCTGTGAACTTCAAACACAAAATGTTAGAGGCATAAGGAATTTGAAAGCAAAAAACATAGAATGTCAACTGGAAAGGACATCAGAGGGGTCCAAGATGTTACACCTTGAATGGCCTTTGTAACATAGAATACAGAGAGCTGAAGAAGAAATGAAGGTGGGAGCCCAAAATGTCAGTGCCATAAGGGTCCTTGGAACTGAGAGAGTAGAATGTTAGAGTTGGAATGGACCTTAGAACATAAAACCAAGAGTGTCAGACATGGAAGGAACCTTAGAATATAGAATATCAGAAATGAAAAGGGCCGGGAGTAGAAACAGCTCTTCCAAGCCTCTCTGCCCCCAGATTCCCCACAAACTATGTAAAAAAGGACTATGAACAACTTCTGGAGCCCCAGCACCCACAGAACGACACAGAGAAGCTACCCTCCTGCTGAGGACAGCCCAGCAGGCCTGCAGGAAGGACCAGCGCAGCGGTCTGGGAGCCGGCAGCACGCAGAGCGCAGAGCGCAGGAGCCGAGCCAAGCCGAGCCCAGGTCCGCGTGAGCCGAGGTTTTAGCTCCAGGGCGGCAGGGCCAGCAGCAGGCTGGAGGAACCCCAGAACACCAGGAGCTGTGGCGATTCCACGATTCCAGAATTATCAACATAGACATGCCTAGGACAAAGTAAGAGGTTAGTGTCCTATGGACCTTGGGGCCTGTATTTGGGGAATGCGTCAGCTCCCTCCCCTGGGGGCTAGAAGCTGCTGAGGAGACACACCATTTTGTAGTTTTCAGAGGCAGGTCTGGCTCCCAGCCTACAAATCCTGGGGAGATCCAGCGATCAGTCTTGGGGGGTAATCGCTCTTGCTTTAACCTCCCTGGATCTGGATTGTGATCTAGGGTGGAAGTTGTGGGTGGGTTTACAGCTTGCCAGAAACGGAAGTTGCCCCCCACACGTTCGGGACGAAAATTCCTCTATCTGGCCTTAAAGCCATAGTGTGGCAACAAGCCCAAAAGTCAAGTAATTAAGTGGCAACATGCCAAGGCAAAGGAAACAGAAAAATGCAACCCTAGACTCCTATTTGGGGGCATAGAGCGGGAAAAGGACTGTGAGGTCAGAAGTCCTGCTCCAAAAGCCCCAGGGGAAAACATGAGCGGGTTGCAGGCCATAGAGGACCTTAAGAAGGACTTTAAAAATCAAATAAGAGAAGTGGAGGAAAAATTGGAAAGAGAAATGAGAAGGATGCAGGAAAAGTATGAAATGAGGGTCAACAGCCTGACTGAGGAAAACAACACCTTAAAAAATAGACTAGCTCAAATGGCAAAGGAGGCCCAAAAGGGCATTGAGGAGAAGAATGCCTTAAAAAGTCGAATTTGCCAGATGGAAAAAGAATCTCAAAAGTTCACTGAGGAGATTCATTCCTTCAGAGTTAGACTGGAGCAAATGGAAGCTAGTGACTTTATGAGAAATCAAGATGCTGTTAAGCAGATCCAAACAAACGAAAGATTAGAAGGCAATGTGAAATATCTCATGGGAAAAACCACTGACCTGGAAAATAGATCCAGGAGAGACAATTTAAAAATTATTGGACTACCTGAAAGCCATGATCAAAGAAAGAACCTAGAAATCACCCTTCAAGAAATTCTCAAGGAAAATTGCCCTGATGTTTTAGATCCAGAGGGCAAAATAGAGGTTGAAAGAATCCACAGATCACCTCCTGAAAAAGATCCCAAAAAGAAAACTCCCAGGAATATTATAGCCAGGTTCCAGAATCCCCAGATCAAGGAGAAAATACTACAAGCAGCCAGGAAGAAACAATTTCAATATTGTGGAAACACAATCAGAATAGCCCAGGACCTGGCAGCTTCTACACTGAGGGATCGAAGGGCATGGAATATGATATTCCAGAGGGCAAAAGAACTGGGAATGAACCCAAGGGTCACCTACCCAGCAAAACTGAGTATTTTGTTTCAGGGGAAAATATGGTCATTCAGTGGAATAGAGGACTTTCAAGCATTCTTGAGGAAAAAACCAGAATTGAATAGAAAATTTGACATCCAGACACAAGAAGGAAGAGATGCCTGAGAAGGTAATCAGGGAAAAGAAATCAAAAGGAACTTATCAAAGTTGAACTATTTACATTCCTATATGGAAAAGCAATAACTGTGACTGATGATATCTTTCTCACTATGAAAATAATGGAAGAAGGGGGTGTGGTCATATGAATACATATGTGAATGTGTGTGTATATGGTTACAGTTATATATGGATAGAGGGCATAGGTTGAATTTGTTGGGAAGGGAGAATACTCAAGGGATGAAATTATGAGGTGAGAGAGGAAAGTGGCAAGAGGAGATGGGGAGAGACAGGGTAGGGTAAACTATCCCATGTAGAAGAAGCAAGGGGAAGTGGTTGCAAAGGAGGGGGAGAATAAGGAAGGCTAAAAAGACAAAACCACATTCCCATTGAATCTGGTTCAGGGAGAAAATGACATACATACTAAATGGGATATCTCAACCTGCAGCAGGATAGGGGGAAGGGGGATGAGAGGAGGGATGATGGATGGGAGGGCATCCTTGGGGGGAGGGGAGGTTGGAAGTACCCACTATAGAAGAGGGACAGGATTATGTAGGGAATGGACCAGGTGGGGGGTGGGATGAGTGGGAGGGAATTATAAGCAGCCTTGTACAATAAATCTACTATGATAATGTTTTGCATAGCTAGACATGTACAACATATACTGAATTGCTTATCTCCCAAGAAGGAATGGGTGACAAGGGAGGAAGGAAATGGATCTGAAATTCGAGGTCGTAACATTAAATGTTTCAAATATATATAAATACTATTAGTAATACTCTTTCGCTTGTAATAGGGAGATAAGATGTGCAGGCATTGGGACACAAAGATTCACCTTCCTCTAATGGAAAAGTCGATGGGGGTATGGGAGAAGGTATGGGAGAGAGCAGATTGGAGGAAGCGATATCTTGTGGGACTGCTATTCTGGGAGGTTGGGTAGGGGAATAATGGGGGGAAAATGATTGTAACTCAAAATCTGGCGGAAATGAATGATGTAAAACAGAAGTTAATAAAGCATTTGTTTAAAAAAAAAAAGACATGAAAAGGGCCTCTGAAACCATTTATAGCCTAGTCCCCTTATTTTAAAGAGAGGAAAACTAAGGCTAAGAAGGAAATTTACATGCTTCATCTCTGGTGGGAATGAAAGAGACTTAGATTTGGAATCAGAGAACCTAGGATTGAATCCCAATTCCAATACTTAGTTCTTGTGTGATCTTAAGAAAAATCAGTTCATATGTCCAAAAGGGTATAAAACTGTGTATACTCTTTGTCCCAGCAATACTACTACTAGGTCTTTATCCCAAAGAGATTTAAAAAAGGAAAAGAACCCATATGTACAAAAATATTTATAGCAGTTCTTTTTGTAGTGGCAAAGAGATACCCATCAATTGGGGAATGGTTGAACTAGTTGTGGCATATGGTTGCGATGGAATAATATTGTGCTATAAGAAATGACAAGCAGGATGCTCTCAGAAAAACCTGGAAAGACTTATATGAACTGATGCAAAGTAAAATAAGCAGGGGAACATTGTACATAGTAAAACCAACATTGTACAGTGATCAACTATGAATGACTTGTCTATTCTCAGCAATACAATAAACCAAGACAATTCAGAAAGACTTATGATGAAAAATGCTATCCATCTCCAGAGAAAGAGCTGATGGAGTCTGAATACAGATCAAAGCATACTTTTTAAACTTTCTTTTTTTTGGTCTATGTTTTCTTTCACAATATGACTAATATAGAAATATGTTTTGTATGACTGCACATGTATAACCTATATCAAATTGCTTGCTTTCTCAATGAGGGTTGAAGGGAGGGAGGGAGATAATTTGGAACTCAAAAATTTTAAATTATGAATGTTAAAAATTTTTATATGTAAGGGAAAATATTAAATAAATATAAGAAAATGCTTGAGAAAAAAAAGAAAAAAAATCATTTCACCTCTCTAGGCTATAGCTTCATCGTAAGTAAAATGCAGAGGTTGATCCTTTGAATTCCCTGCTTGATCTAAATCTCTTGATCCCATGATGAAATCTCTGAAAAAAAAAGACATAGCTCATTTCTGGTTTGGGATTGACAATGAATTAAGTGGTATGAAGATCATCTTTTCCCTAATCTTCATTCTTCCTCTGACTCCAAGTAGTTTATCTGAACCTCCAAACCAATCTTAAGGAATCTATCTTTCAACTGAGGCAGCCAGGTGACATAATGGTTACAATGCTGGGTCTCGAGCCAGGAAGGCCTGAGTTCAAATTCTCCTTCAGACACTTATAAACTGTATGATCTTGAGCAAGACACTTAACCTCTGTTTGCTTCAATTTCCCCAACTGTAAATGTGGATAATAACAGCACCTTCCTCCCAGGGCTGTTGTGAGGATCAAATAGATAATATTTATGAAGAGCTTGGCAAACAAAAAGTGTTATATAAATGCTAACTAGTATCTATCAATAGGTGTGAATTTTGAGATTTGTAGCTTTTTGTCATTAAACCTCATGACAATTTAACAACTCTTCATGACATGACTAGTGGTCCCAACATGGGCATGAGTTGGTCTTTCTAGAAGTTGAAAATAGTCTGAAAGTATCCCACTTGTGCTCACAAAGTCCCCAGGAAGCAGGCAGGGAGCCTATAGGCATAGCCCTTTTCAGGAGAGGCAGCATTATGTGATGGAAAGAATTCTGTGCAAGTCAGAAATTCCAGGTTCTAGTCCCACTTCTACTGTTTGTTGTTTATGTGCATAAACAAACCGTTTTTCTTTTCTCTCAGTCTCAGTTCCCTCATCTCTAAAATGAAGTTAAGAAGTCTGATCAGTTTATTTCACTAGCCTGTTGGGAGAGCTTAATAAGATAATAGATGGGAAAATGTGCTACCTATCATTATAATTTCACAAATGAGAGAGCTGAAGCTCAGGGAAGCAAGAGATTTGCCTTGGATCACACAGCTTGGACTGATCTCATGTCCTCCAGGGCTCCTGATTCTTATCTCACTGGCCTTTTCTCAATTTCTACAGTTGAGTTCATCACTGGGTTGATTCCCTGAGTGCAATCCAAATCCAAACAGGACTGTGCATTCACCAAGGAAAGCAATGAAAATTCACAGGGAAAAAGCAGGACAAATCCAATTCTGAAAACAAGGTGTGTCCTCTCTCACGGTATCCTAGTCTTAGACTTAACCTTGTCTTAACATGGACTTAACCTAGTCGCCATGGGCTGACACATGCTCATATTTTATAGACCAATAAGATTTACAAAGCATTTTCCTCACAACCATCCTGTGAGAGAGGTGATCCCTTTCTATCCTCAGTTTACAGATGTGAGAACTAAGACTGATTAAGGTGAAGTTATCTGACTAGAATTTCACTGAACTATACCATAAATGTTCCTTAGAATTGTAATAGGAGTGGGGAGTCACCTTCCTACTCAGACACTACACAGACTCATAGAACATTTTTCTTTTCTTTTCTTTTCTTTTTGGAGGGCAATTGGGATTAAGTGACTTGCCCAAGGTCACAAGGCTAGTTTTTGTATTGTGTCTGAGGTTGAATTTGAACTCAGGTCTTCCTAACTCCAGGCCTGGCACTCTATTCACTGCACCACCTAGCCACCCCTCAGAACCTTTTTTCTTAAGGCACAAGGTCTGACCAGGGCATTCTGGGTACAAGGAAAGATGCCTTCTCTACAGCAACAGTCATTGCTAAAGATTTAAACCAAGCATCAGCCCAAAGGTATGTTAATTAAAGACTTGGCCAGTAACTAGGGGAATGACTCTTAGCTTCCTCAGTAAATTAAAAGAGCTCAAGATTAGCAGACCCTCTGGTTCAGGAACTCATTGACCTCTCCTGCCCCTACTTAGCCCACCCCCTTTCCATCACTGGAACAGCTTTGTACTCTTGTCAACCACATTAGCCCATTTCTCCCCTCCCCCATTTTTCCAGATGTTAAACAGCTGTTCCCTAGACACTTTGACTAGTTGACTAAGCATTCAGGGCTGCCAAGCAAATTATACTGGCACAACTGTCTTCAAATTTTACAGGTCCTACTGAGGCCACTATTTAGATGTGAGATTCTGATTTCTTCCAAAGAAAATTATTTATAGTTTCACTAACAGGTTTTTCATCTGGCTCAGCACAGGCTGTGTTGATACCTAATCAGTTTATCCAGCTTGTTGTTGGCACTCGACTCCCTTACTTTTTTTGCATGTCTTCCTACTTTCTACATCCTCCATCTCATTTTCTATGTCCCTTTCCTCCTTGTTTCTGTATCATCTCTTTACTCCTCTAGCTCCCACTGTCCCCTCCAATTTGGTGCCTCTCTCCTCCTTACTTTCCTGTAATCCAAATCCCTTTTCTGCCTCCTTATCCCCATTCCTTTTTGTCCTTCCCCCTCCTTGCCTGAGTCTCTTTCCCTTTTCCTGCCACTCTCTGCTTCTCTTTTCCGTCTATAGTGCTCTGTTTCTGTTCCACTTGCCTCTCCCTTTCTTCATTCTTCTCCTCATTTTGTGTGACCCTTCTCTGTATTCCTAGGTGTCCAGGACCTTGTATTACCTCTTGGGCAGTGACCCTGGTCAAATCACTTAATCTCTCCAAGACTCAGTTTCTTATATGTAAAATGGAGGAATTGGATTTAATGGCCTCTGAAGACTTTTCCAGCTTTACCTCTGATCACTTCTTTTTTCAGTTAAAGGACCTGGATTTAGGTCTTGACTCTGCTAGTTCCTACTTGTGTGACCTCTGGTTTTATTTAAACTGCCAGATATCTGTTTAACTGGAAGATCATGGAACTATACAGATTTAGACCTGGAAAGGACCTTAGAGGTCACAGAGTCCAATCTCCTTATTTCACAGATGAGGAAACGGAGGCACAGAGAGGTTAGGTGACTTGCCCAGAATCTCATAGCTAGTTAAGTGTCTGAACGGGGATTTGAACCCAGGTTTTCTAACCTCAAGTCTAGTACCCTACACTATGCTACTTTTGTAAAATTAAAGGATTGTGTTAGATAACATTTAAAATTCCTTCAAGTTCTCAGTCCCATGATATTTCCCTGACAAAACTCACGTTGCCTTGGTGTAGCTAATCTCAGTTAATATCAAGAGAAAAACAATGTGATTCAACTAATAAACACTGAGGTACTAGTGGCTGATAGATACCTGGTCTTAATCTATTGGTGTGTTTACAATTGAAGAAGAGGAGGCTTAATTCAAATGAATTATTAATTTGAAGAATTCTAGGTGGGAACGATAAAAGTAAAAAATTCCTGGCAAGGTCAAATAAACATTTGTTAGATAAGTTTGTAATCTTTTTAGCTTAGGCTATAACCTAGTTGGCCTAATTATAAGGGGAAGGAGATGGTTCCTCTTCATTTTGCCAGGTAAGGAGATTCAGATGTTTGTCTAAAGGTTCTGTTCAATTCCCTTGTTTACATGAAGGATTTCCAGAGATCTATGAGGTCACCTAAAAAAACCCCTCAAATTCTGTCATTTCCTCTTTATTGCATGTGGTCATTTCCCCTTTGTTTTGTGTGGCCTTTTTACTGGCCAGTTCTTCAGGTAAATGCTGTGGCTCATGTCATGACTGGAAGTACTACTGATATACCAATTTCTGCCTTTAGAAGAAAAGGTTAACTGAAGAGCCAAGTCCTTCAGTGACACTGGATCCATTCAATTACTTAACGTATACTGAAACTGCCAATAATACATGTATAATCATGATCAGCATATTTCCATATCAGTCATGTTGTGAAAGAAGAATCAGAACAAAAGGGAAAAACCAGGAGAAAGAAAAAACAAAACAAAAAAAAAACATAAAAAAGTGAAGATAGTCTGCTTCAATCTGTAATCAGACTCCATAATTCGTTCTCTGGATGTAGATAGTTTTTTCCATCATGAGTCTTTTGGAATTATCCTGGACCATCTCATTGCTAAGAAGAGCTTAGTCTATCATAGCTAATCACTACACAATGTTGCTGTTGCTCTGCACAGTGTTCTCCTGGTTCTGCTCACTTCATTCAGCATCCATTCATGTACATCTTTCTAAGTTTTTCTGAGAGCATCCTTCTTGTAATTTCTTATAGCACAATAGTGCTTCAGTTTCAGTATATGTCTTCATTACATTCATATACCACAACTTGTTTAGTTATTTCCCAATTGATGGACATCACCTCAATTTCTAATTCTTGGCCACCACAAAAAGAGCTGCTATAAATATTTTTGTACATGTGGGTCCTTTTCCCTTATGATCTCTTTGGGATATAGACCTAGTAGTGATATTACTGGATCAAAGGGTATGCATAGTTTAGTTGCTCTTTGGGCATAGTTCTAAATTGCTTTCCAGAATGGTTGAATCAGTTCACAACTCCACCAACAATGCATTAGAGTTCTAATTTTCCCACATCTTCTCCAATAGCAGTATTTATATAATGCTTTAGGGTTTGCAAGGTGCTTTACAAATATTACTTCACTTTATCCCAATGAGACCTCTGTTGGAAGAGGATTCTTTTCCTAAGTAGTAGGAACACATATCAAATATAATGTATAGTAACTCTATTTTCATGTTAAGAGTTAATAGTTTTCTTTGAAATAGATTATAATATGTAATCTCTTGGCCAGTATAGAAAACAGGGCTTTCTTAATCTTTTTTAGTGTCCTGTGTCCCTCTGGCAGTCTGGGAAATTTTACAGACTCTTCAGAATAATGTTTTATTTAAAAATACATAAGATTACATATATAGCATAAAATACATAGCATTACATAGGAAACCAATTATAGCAAAAAATCATCAAAATCTATATGCAAAATATGTATATGCATCTATGTATGCATATATATATATATGCATCTATGTATGTGTGTGTGCATATGCATGTATGTGTGTCTGTGAGTGTGTATAAAGCTCTTGGATCCCTGGTTAAGAAACCCTGTAAAAAGTTCAGCAGGATTTGTTCACTTGGATTTTTTTCAACTTTTGTAACTTTTGCAAAAAATCTTATAGGTTTTGTACCCCAATACCAAAATAATGAGAGCTCCTTCCAGAGTCATTCTTAGGATGAGTATTAGCACTTGTAGGATAACCTCTGAATTTAAAAAGACAATGCAAACAATGGGGACAGTTTTAGGTAGATTATGTTACACTGGGATCCACAGCACAATCTTCTAGCAAAGGACAGAGCTTAGACTTGGAGCATCTGGTTGCATGAAGCATAGGGTCTACCTGTTTCAAGTTTCCTCTCTCCCATTCATTCTTCACACCAAGTAAACAAAAATTTATTAAACACTTATCATGTTCCAAGCTCTGTGAGAAGATAATACCATTGCCCCAGAATCTTCTTGGGCATTGCTGTGATCATGCTCTACCTCTACTCTGAAAGATTACCTGGGTTCCTCCTCATCTACTGAAGAAAGTTTAAACACTTGTGTTGGACATTCAAGGCCTTCTACAATCTGGCTCCAAAGTACCTGTCAAGCCTTAACTCCCATTTCTCCCCTTTACTTATTCTATACTGTAATCACATTCTGCTAGTTGCTGTCCATTCTTCTTATACTCCTGTCTCTGGGCCTCATACTTTGAATAGATATTTTCTCCTTCCCCAACTTTTTTTTCCTTTATTTTCTTTTTAATTTTCTGAAGGGTATTACACCACATATCCCATTGGCAGTAAAGTGCAGTCAATGTTTTCTATACAACAAATAGCCACTTTGTTTAAGCAAACACAATTATAAAGTAAAATCAAAACCACAAAATAGCAAACTGCATGCTGAGGTTTCTTTATTCCTTCAAAGGCCAACTCAAATGGTACCACCTCCATGAAACCTTCGTTGATACCTCTTTTCACTTAATATGAGACTGATCTCTCTTCTCAAATTGGTCATAGCACTTTCATGGAGTTTTCTTGTGCTCTTAATCTTACTCTTTCTCCCCATTATAGTTAGTTCTGTAACCATCCTTACTTTTATTAGATTATAATGTCCTTAAGAGAAGGAACTATATCATCTCTGCATTTCTTCCCACTCAGTGCCAAGCACAGGGTCTAATGCATAGTACATAACAATTAAAGAAAGGAAGAGAAAGGAGGAAGGACAAGAAGGGGAAGGGATAAAGAGAAGGAAAGGAGGAGGAAGAAATGAGAAAGCAGGGGAAGAAACAGGAAAGGCCCAAGGACACAGGAAATCCGAGGAAGGCTCCGGTGGCAGCCAATACAGAAATGACATAAAGCTAGCTAACAGGGGGTCACCACATTACTACTTTCATCTTTCAAGTCACTTACAATGTTCATGAGGGTGAGAAGGTACTTCTGGACATGTTCCTTCCCATGAAACTGAACCACAGAGTCGTCAACGCCTAGGAGGACCTCAATGTTGTAGTCATCATCGGTGGCATGCCTTCGAGACCGCCTCCTTGAGCCATTGATTCGGTCTTCAACAAGGCCAAGCATACTGCTGAGGTTATCCAGGCCACTCAGATCTGCCCCTGGAGTTAAGAACAAACATAGATCATCATCTGGGGCCATGTTATGGGGCAAGGTGGAGAGTGAGTTGTTCACCAAAATTATCCAGTCAAGAAACTCAGAAGATTTCTAAACTAGAATCTACGCCTTGGTGATACAGAGGACATCTGAAAAAATATGCTGAAAACAGCTGTGGGTTTTGGCATCCTCCCATATGGAGATTTTCAAACAGCTAGCATTTCTGGCTTTGAAATTCCCTACTTAGGTTCTTGCCTATTTCTAACTGTACACACTAGGACTGTGGCCTGGTGTGTACAGTCAAAAGTCAGTCAAAAGTGGCTAGTTAATACCTGCTGTTGATGAAACCAGAAGATAGTTAAAAATAGACAATATTCTCCTATTGTGAATATGGTGGAGTGGTGGAAAGCAGAGCAAGGATTCAAAGAATAACAAAATTCTTAGACTGTCAGTCAACATTAACTGTTCCTTTAATATTTTATCTTCTTCCATTAACTAACAAGTTAGTATACTACTAGAGGAATCAAATCATATCCATACTGGTATTTTTGTTAGACATGAAAATCAAAGAAATCAAGCTAAGTGGAAGGACAGTATGCAAGTTCTCAATGGAGTTAAAAAAGACGTTGATTGCATTTGTGTCATCATACAACACAATGCTAACAAGAAATATCTTTTCATGGGAATACTTGAGCATTTCACCTTGCCAGTACTTATGATAAGAGCAAACAAAACAGAGTTCCATGAAAATAATTGTATCTTATGAGGAACCTCTCTTGTAAAGGATGGACAGGTGAAGAAATTCTCTGAAGAATCTGGAAAGAACCTCCAAAAGTCAACATATACCTATTTCAATGGGTAAATGGGCATGGAGAAGTCAGAAGGGAGAGAGAGAGGGAGGAAGGGAGGGAGAGAGGAAGGAAGGAAGGGAGGAAGGAAGGCTGAAAAATATAGTTTGGGATCAAGATATGACAGAGACTAAAACTTTTAGACAACTTAGAAAATGAATATCATGTATCATGAATACTTTGGAGAAGTGAGTTGTAAGGCATCAAATAACATCATAAACAATGTAATTAGGAGTTAGGAAATATCTAGTTATCAACATGGAAGTTATTTCAGAAATTATCCTTCATGTGCCAATAAACCATTAAGTAGTTAGAATAAAGGTCAAAATAAACACCAAGTTAGAAGGAAGGCTAAAGATAAAAAGACATTGCGGCAATTATAATAGCTCTGAATTGATCTTTTAAGACAAATTGTTGGCTCAAAAGGGAGGAAATTAACAAAAGCAGAGACATCAACTATTATTGTTTCTTAGAAAAGTTAAACAGATGCAAAATAGTCACCATAAGAGGGAGGCAAAAAGAGTCCATAAATTGCCTTAGCTATACTAGGCTGCCCATTGTTCTAACGCTCCCAACTGTTTATGAAATGATATTATGTAAACACCAACATGTGTTCCATTTCATGCCTATTTGTTATCCTTGGCAAGTAGAGATACATGGCATCCATGACGAATATGGGTATAGCATTTGAGCTCATTTGCAAAACATTATTCAGGAGGATAAGGGAAGATAATTCGTAGCATCACCTCACAAAATAAAATAAGAGAAAATAAATAGAGAACTTGTTGTGAAATCCAGTGAAATTATTCTGAGGACATTCATAGATTCAACTGAAATTCGATAAATATTTATTAAGCACCCACTGTGCTTAACTGTGCTAATAAACACTATTATTAGACATTGTACTGGGAACACAAAGATGAAAAATGGCAACCCCTATCCTTAAATTGCCTAGTTGTAGTTCAGCAGGGTTGGGGAGTAGGATGGGGCAGTGGGGATGACAGGTAAAATTAACTATAATATAAATTAGGGAATTATTAAGTGCATAAGAATTATCCAATACAGTGGCCTGAGAGATTCAAGGAGGAAAAGAACATTTCTATTGGAACAGGGCTTGGGGTGGAAGAATAATAACAGATCTTTACACTGATATAATATTTCTAAAGATTAGAAAATAATTCAGAGTCTTCATGGAAGAGGTAGCATGTGAACTAGGTCTTAGTTGTGGGGAGAAGGTGTTGAAAGGTCAGAGTATAAGCCAGACACAGAGGGCAGTGTGCCCTAAAAGAAAAAGGTAAAGAGACTTAAGAAGGTGACATGAAAAGGGGAAACTGAGCAGTTGAATATAGTCAGAACATAGAATCCATGAAGGGGAATAAGAGCTAGCCAGAAGCTAGCTAATGACTGAGACAGAATGGATTGTTCAACTGTGACCCAAAGGCACTGCATCTTGAAGCTCAAATGTGGAGGAGAGGGTTGAGGAAAGGTCAAGTGAAAGAGAAAAAATTACTCTGAAAAGGAAAAAATGTGTTTTTGAGTGAGGTCTGTAGGCTCTTGGGCTCTAGTTCCTGGGGACTCTGGGGGGGGGGCTCTGGGTATTCAAATAAGTAGAACTGTGATATATGGATGACATGGATGAAACTGGAAGGAAAATAAATTGAATGAAATGGAAGAGATCATTTAGAGTTCAAAAATGATATTTTCATCAGTAATAATGATGAAACCACCACATTTGGATCCAATATATTCTATGAGGAAATGACAGTAGTACATAAGACAATAAAGTTAGGAAGAATATCTGGACCTGACCATATTCTTACTGATGAAATTCAAGTTGGAGGTGACACAATTTTAGAGGCACTTGGAGATTTATTTTGAAGATGTCTCAAAGAGAAGATACCAGAAGAATGGAAAAGATCACAGATTGTGCCCTTATCAAAAATAAGCACCAACAACTATGTCCCAATGTCTATTCGCTCACCTTTATAAAATCTTTATGGGAATGGTCTACATATGCATTTATAGTATCCTTGATGAATACATGAGAAGACATCTGGCAGATTTTTGCAAGTAATTTTCTACCTTCTTATGGGCATACAGATAATTGAGAGATGTACAGAATACCAGTTCCCACTCTGTTAATGCTGAAGATCTCAAGTTATTTTTGATCATGTTTGATACAATATATTTACCGATTTTGTTGAGCTAGCCCTGGGATACTAAAAAACCTCAGTAAAATCCATAGTTACGTAAAAGAGTAGGAGGGGATTTTAGACACCAGTAAGTCAACCATAATAAAAACTGGCCTAGCCATGTATATTATAAATGCATCTAGATAAGGAATATCAAGTTAGCACAAGCTTCTATATCTTGTCTAGGCCATTTAGGTGGACCAAGAGCTGATCCAAGGATTGAATAGAGGAATGTAAATCTGGGTGCCATTTGGGAAACAAAGCACTTTCAGTGATCTACAACTGATCAATACTGCTCATCTTTATAGCTTCAATTTTCTCTCAGTCCTGCTCTTTGGTTGCTGCAAACCACTGAGACTCCTAACCTTGGAAAAATAAAATTATAAGTCATCTAAAAGGCAAGGGAAAGACATGTGGTACCTATAGGCAGGTCATAATAGATTGCCAATAGTAATTTATGAAAAGTGATGTCAAAGACATCATTAAAGTCATATGTGAGTAGAAAAGCAAATAGATTAATTTAGAAATAGTGTAATATAGTACATAGAGTGCTAGACATCTAGCTTGAAATATCCAAGAGGAAGCTGGTGATTCTCAAGAAGAGACCTAGGTTAGATATATAGGTTTGGGAACCACCTGACAATTGAACCCAGGGAGATAATGAGGGAATCATGAAAACTTATTGAGAAAGGAGAAGAGTAAAGGGCTCAGGACAAAGCCCAAGACAGTCAGGCGACATGATATGGATGATGATCCAATAAAGGAGACTGAGAAATAACAAGCTAATATTCCCCAAAATACATTCTTTTCATCAGAGCCATCCCAAAGATACAGGGAATTGTTGAGTCTATCCTTCTCAGCTCTGCTTTTTGGGTTTCTCCCCACTCCTCCCCTAAGCTGGGCAGTAACTCTGGGAGAAAACCTGGAATAGGGAGAGAGAGGTGTGGGAGAAAAAATGATCTGAGACTGGTACACACCTGCCACGTGGGCATAAAAAGACCTCAAGCACACATATATCACAAACACACTTTGATAGATGGATCAATGTGGTAATCCACGATACCCACACAGATTTTTTAATTATAAGGGAGACCTAGGCAAGTTAGTATCTTTCTTTGTCAAATGGAATGACCACTCTGAAAGTTGTTGGGATACTCCTATAAGATAATCTATCCAAAGAAAAATTTAAACTCTGAAACACCATAGAAAATGGTCAGTTATGTTGATGAAGATGGTCACGTAGCAATAATGAGGTACAGCGACCTTGGGTTCCATATGGTGCCCCTTTGTCCCCAACATTAAGAACTGGAAGTGCCCCCCAGGACATGGGATAGATCCTCTGTGAAGGGTTTACTTTATAGCAAGGTATGGACAAGAGCTACAAGGAGAGAAGGGGCTGTAATCTCATCATTGGATGAAATACCACATTGAGTAAATCATACATCTATCAAACTATGTCTACGATATATGTATGCTTGAAATCTTTTTAGGCACATGTGGCAGGTGTGTTTCAGTGTCAGATGATTTTTTCTCCCATACTCACCTCTCTTCCTATTCCAGGCTTTCTTCCAGAGTCACTGCCCAGCTTAGGGGAGGAGGAGAGAGAGAAACCCCCAAAAGCAGAGCTTAGAAGAATGGACTCAACAATCCCCCATATCTTTGGGATGGCTCTGGTGAAGCCAATGATGACTCCAGTGGCAGATGAGAGGTAGATGGGGTCCCCACTTCTTCAGAAGTCAGGGAAGTCTCAGGTCTAACAGCATATCCCACGGTGGAGCAGAGGGAGGAATCTGCAGGTGTGGGGAAATTAAATGAATCCTTTCCTTAAGCAAGACCTTGGGGAGATGATAGCATCCTAAATACTGGGTTTCAAAGTGGTTTGACAAGGATTAGGAGGAAGGTTTGGCAAATGGCCATAAAAGCAACCCTGAGGACAAATTTAGCTAAGAGGATACCTAGGAGCCTCCTGGCTTTGAGCCAGCAAAAGATAGTACTGAAGAAGAAAAAGATAGCCTAGAATTGATTCTGATGGTGAGACATTCCTTAAATAAAAGAGAAAGTTGTTTAAGATGCATTGAAGAGAGAACAAATGCATATATCAGTCACTAGCATTTATTAACTACCTACTATGCACCAGTCTCTGTGCTAAACTCTGGGGATACAAAGAAAGGCAAAACATAGTCCCTGCCATCAAGGAGCTTACAGTCTAATGGGGGAAGACCAAAAGCAAATGAAAGGAAAGAATTACTGGGGGAAGGTACTAGGATTCAAAGGGATTGGGAAAGGCTTCCCTTAAAAGGTGGGATTTGGGCTGGAAGCCAGGGAAGAAAAAAGGTGGAGATGAGGAGGGAGAACATTCTAGGCATGGGGGACAGCCAGAAAAAATGCCTGAAGCTGAAAGATGGAGTGTCTTGTTCATGGGTCAGTCAGGGTGTCAATGTCACTGGATCAGAGTGTGTGGCAGGGAGTAAGGAATAAAAAGACTAGAAAGGAGATGGCTGGGGGTTAGGCTATGAGGGGCTTTGAACAACAAACAGGATTTTGTCTTTGATACTGGAGGATACTCTGGAGTTTATTGATTAGAGGAGGTAACATGATCAGATCTGTATTTTAGGATGGTCACTTTGGCTGCTGAATGGAGGGTGAATTGGAGGGGATAGACACTTGTGGCAGGCAGATCAACTAGTGCGCTACTGAAATATCCCAAGCATGAGATGATGAGGACCCACACAAGCATGGCAGCAGTTTTGGAGGAAAGAAAGGGAATTATCTGAGAGATGTTGCAAAGCTGAAATCAACAGGCTATGGCAACAGACTGGATATGGGAGTGAGAAATTCAGGATCACTCTTAGGTTAGGAACACGGGGAATCAGGAGGATGGTGTTGCCCTCTACGGTAAGAGGGAAAGGTGGCACGATTGGGGAGAAAGAGAATATTCTGTTTTAGACACATTGAGTTTAAGATATCTACTGGACATCCAGTTTGAGAAAGAGACTAGAGGTCAGCAGATAGGTAGACCTGGGAGCTGATGAGATCACCAAGTGAAGTGCTATAAAAGGAAAAGAGAAGAGGGCCTAGGACAGAACCCTGTGTGACACCCACAGTTGGAGGTATGACTTGGATAAGGATCCAATAAAGGAGACTGAGAAGGAACGGACAGTTAGGTAGGAGGAAATTCAGGGAAAAGTCATGTCCAGAAAACCTAAAGGAGAGAAGAGGGCAATTGGCAAAGTCTGCAAAAAGATCAAGAAGGAAGGTTGAGAAAAGGCCTCTGGACTGATTGTCTTAACTAGGAAGCAAAACTTTTTAGGTTCCCAATGTGCCTATTAAAAGAACCAGATCAAGAAGGAGCCAGCACCCCTGCCAAGAAAAGGGGGGCAGCAGCAGAACAGCAGAGGGCCAATGGGAAAAGAGTGACTGCATAGTGCTAATGTGGAGGTTGGAACCCCAGCTTCAGTGGTACAGTGGATAGAGCTCTGGGTCCATCCTCAGGAAGAACTGAGTTCAAATCCCACTTCAGACACTGATTTGGGGCAAGTCATTTAACATCACTCTGACTCAATTATAAAGTGGGGATAATAACATCACCTACCTCCCAGGACTGTTGTGAGGATCAAATAAGATGACATTTGTAAAGTTGGCACAGTGCCTGACGCATAGTAGGTGCTATACGAATGCTAGTCATGATGGTGATGGTGATGATGGTGATGGCGATGACAACAGTAGTGGCAGGCCCCCTTTCCCATTCTCTTCACTCCTAGTGCCTTCCCATTCAGATTACCTTCTGTTTACACACACAGATCATACATGTACAACTTTTTACATATATGCTCCTCCATTAGAATGTGATGTCCTTAAGACCAGATGCCAGATTTGCTTTTCTTTGTATTAGCAATGCTTAGCCTAGTGCCTGGCACATAGTGCTTAATAAATGCCTGCCTGATTAAAATTCATGGGAGCTATCCATGATGGGGGCGGGGGGAGATGGCCCCATGGAAATGGTGATGTCTCTTGGCTCTCTATGGACTTGATTTCCCATATCCTTGCCTCCTTCTCTCTTTTTCCAGCAGGCTGTATGTTTGCTTGGTGAATTACAGCATGAGCCCAAAGAGACCAAGGTCATGGGGTTAGACTCTGTTCTGTTTTGTAGCACAGACTGTACCTGGATCCCCATCAGGAATCTTGAACTTAATCTGTATGACTTGTAGAAGAGGAAGAGAGAGTTTTATTAAAAAGTACTTTCTGTTTGAGGAGAGAGGGCAGAAAATAAAAATTCAGATTCCATTGAAATAAGTAGATATTCTATGGAAAATTTACAGAAAGATCTGGATGAAAATCACACAGGAGGAAAAGACAAAGGATTATAATCTGTTTAGCAAAAAAATAAAATAAAATAACTGTGCCAGGGAAATAACAGTACAACTAAGGTATAAAGCATGAGAACTAAAATCTCCTTTACTGGAACTCCTCTCTTTCCCTCCTCGGTGGTCCTAGCAGTGCCTCTAGGGCCAAACAAAATGCTTCTGAGGGTTTTTCCATGTGACAGCCCTTCAAATACCTGCTGACTGCTATCTTGTCCCTACTACATTTTCTCTTCACAAAAGCCCATGGTGGCCACTGATTGCCAGTGAGGCCAGGGAAGTGGGCTGCTTGTGACCTAGCAGGTATTTGGAAGGAATGTTACCCATACAAAGTATGAATACCTAGTTCTATTTCACTTCATTGTTTTCACTTGTCCCTTTTGGGTCCCTTCACACATGGGCTGTATTGGAGTGATTCTAAACACAGAGACAGCAATAAGGCCCTGGCTGCCCAGGGGTTCCAGCTTCACTCACTCTGGCTGCAACTCAGAAGCCTCAAAGAAGCTTTATAAGCATCACAGGAAGTCAAATGTCACCACATGATTATGTGAGCTGTGCCTTAACCTAAGGGGATACATGAACAAGAGGCAGAGAGGATGACAGTGACAAAGAGTGACAGTGACAGTGAGACACACAGAGACAGAGACATACTCATGGAGACAGAAACGAGGGGAGAGGGAATAGGAAGGGGTAGAGGATCAGGGAGGGGGGACAGTGAGAAGGCAGAATGGGAGAGAACAGAATAGATTTCAATGGGCATTTTGCCTTTGCCAACCAGCCCGACCTTAGAGAATCTATGGTTGGAGTGCAGTCAAACCAATATCACTGAAAAACTATATAAGAGAAGTTGCAATGACTTCAGTTCGGCAAAATTGCCCAGTGACAGACAACCTTCTAATAAGTTTGATTAAATGGAACTGTGAACCCGGAGCTCACAGACTAGGCTTCCTGTCCCTGCAAGTAGAGAGACTGGAACACATTCACTTGGATCACTGGTCACATTTTATTTTCACAATTAGATGGTCCCATTCGTTTGTGTCCAATCTCCTCCCACAACCCTCCCCTCTCCCCAACAACACACCCAAGTCCGTAACACAGTAAGGGATGCTCTCAGCCCCCAGGCTCACATGCCATATTTCTGCACTATAAACAGCCTGCCCCTCTGTGTGCACAAGTACAAATTAGGGGGTTTTAAATGAATTATGCTGAGAGTTATAAAGGGGCAATAAAAGGCTTTAAATTTCTCTCCTTTTAATCTTCAGCCAAATCCATAATTAAAGAACACAGTGCATATATTACTCAGGGTACAGATACCCAGAGCTCAGTGGAGATGGATTTCTCCTGTCAGACCTGACACTACAGATCTAAACAGGCTGCTTATAAGAAGAACTGTGCCCTTGAGGAGGAGGGATAGACGGTTGTGAATTCAAACTACATTGCTATCCAGCATTCCTTATGTTTATAGCTTGTAGAACAGGGATGAGCATTCAATCCACAGAAAGACAACATGTGTCTCCCTCTGCACCCCCCCATCCCCTCCTCCCTCTTGATTAACTTCATTCACCTTGAGGTCCAGCAGGCAATGACAGAAAAATCACATCTCTCTTCCAAAGGGCCTTTTTTTTGGAGACAATTTCACATTATTTCTGCCAACAAGCTACTTGTGTGCCTGATTTGGAATGAGGGGAGGCATGATTCAATTACTGCAAATCACCATATTTAATGGCTAGCCTTGTGACCCCTGCTACTGGAGGGGCCACCTGGAAAAGTCTTATTTGCAATCTAGAAAGCCTGAGTCATGACAGCTGACTGTGCTGTGTCACTGGCTCTCCCAGGCACTAGCTCCCCCCACCCCCACCCTTGTCTGTCTTGACCAAAGCCACAATCCTAATTTTCATTTGCAACCAGGAGGGAGATGTCATTTAGTCTATCTTATGTGGAATATTTTCCCTGAGGGTACTGAATGTCAATCTCACAACTCCATGGTCTGGTCTGGGAGTCTGGGAAACTGAGTTCCAGTGCTCACTTCCTATGACCTTCACTTCTCCTCTCAGGCCTCAGTTTCCTCTTGAAAATGAAGGGATTGGACCAGACCAGGGGCTCTTAAGCTTTTTTTTTTTTTTTTTTTTTGGTGTCATGAATCTCTTCAGCACTCTGATGAAGCCCATGAAGCCCTTAATAGAATATTTTTTAAATAAGTGAAGAAAATGATAAATTTCAGCTAAAGGTGTGTGTAAACATGTAATTCCCCCTCCCCCCCACCCACATTAACAGAGACCATGAAATCTATCCAAAGACTCCTTGGTCAGGAAGACTACAGGTTCAGAACTCTTGGACCTTGGATTTTTATGTCACCTACAATTCATAGCTTCGTGGGCTCATAGAATCTGTTATTTTAAAAATAATTTTTACATTTTTTATTAATTAAATTTTCCCTATATTTCTTTTCCTCCCCCTTCTCAGAGAGCATATAACAAATATTGTTTTTAAATGAAAAAGTGGACAAAGAGAAAAGACTCATGGAATTTTAAAGCTAAAGAGACCCTTTGGGATTATATCATTCAACTTGTTCATTTTACATCTCTTACATTCTACATTCTATCCCTTCTACCTTCTTTATGACCAAAGAATGATTTATCAGGATATGCCTGACTGTCCTTTGGAAAATGAGAAGACCATGGAAAGCTTCCAGGAAAGGTATGACACAGCAGGTATTATCCAAGAGCTTTAGGAAAAGCAAAGCTGGGGACCAGAGGCTCAGCCCCACCTGGCTGAAGCCTCCTTCTCTGTGTGTCTGGGATGGGATGAGGTAAAGGGTCAACTGCCCATAGCATTTCTGCATCATAGGAGAGGGTCCCCTTTGGTTTCAGTCCAGTGAAAGTAATGAATTTATTGCACCTTCCATATCTCAACCTTTTTCCCCACCCCAAAATCACATAAACGATGGATGAGATGGCTAGTGGCACCCTAGCTAGGAAACACAACAAAAATGATCAGTCTACTTGAGGTTCAAACCCATGACCTTGGCCTCATTAGGCCTTGTGCTCTAACTCACTGAGTTAACAGACAACCTGCTGGGGAAAGTGAGGAGGCAAAAGGAGGCAAAGGTGAAAAGGCGGCAAAGACTAGAACAGATGGGAGCTGAGAGTTAATGCCAAGACATTGCCTAGTTTCCCTGCTCTTCAGATGAGATCTTGATGCTACTTCAAAAGCATCCGGGAATGTTTGGCCAGCTCCTTACCTCCTGGGCACTGAGCACAAGAGTAGAGAGAGGTGTGCACCCCATCTGGAGGTCTCTGGTCATGTGTATGGTGGGGATGATGGGGAAGGGATAACTTTACAGACTAGGTTTTCAAAGCTGACTATGCCCACATGGGTTTGGGTTAGGTTATGACTTAGAAAGTGATTCGGGGCAATCTTCCTGAGAGCCAAAAGAAGAGTGTCGGTGCCAGGGATTTCAGTTTGACAAGGATTGTGAGGAATTGCTCATCTATTTTTATACCAAGAGTTTTTGCATTTACACCACCAGCTTCTCCAAAGAGCTCAGACAGCTCACCTTCATAACAACCTTGGAAAGCAAGAACATATCCATTTCCATAAAGCTCCCCTCTAAGACCGTCTTAAATGGGAATGAAGGTGGAATGTGAGCCAGTGTTTAAGACAAAGGTGGATTTGCCTATAAGCCAATAACCTCAGGGCAATATCCAGCCAGGAGAGGAAGATGCTTTACAATGCATTTGAATCCCTCTCAGCCAATTAAGAGCATTTAAAACAGAAGACACTGGCATTATGCAATGCTTTTAATGAGAAGCACTGGGCTTCCTCTGCTGGCTGGAAATGACAATCTGATAACAAGGTCATCATAACTGGAAACCTCCTGGTGGAATACAGCATCACTAAGTGATGCAAGGCTTTGTACCAGGCCATTCTAGGCATGCTGTTCATCCCATTAACATTGGGGAAATACCACCAAAGAGAGAGAACCGGGCTTTCCCCAAGTCTGAGCCCATACTGATGGCCAGGTCAGGATGAAGATTACTAAAACTGATAACAACGATGTGGTAGCTGAAACCGGTGGTGTTGATGTGGATACAAACAGTACCCTAAAGGTTAATAGTAAGGGTTACTTTCCCAGGCCCCCTGAAGGGTTTGAGGCTCATTCTGTAGCCCATCCTGTAACCTGAGGGTGTTTTAACGCACTTTCCCCTTATCTTGAAATTCCATACAACTTGTACCAAAAGATTTGCTTTTGTCCCCCTTATCCTGTGTTTCCCATCCTGTCATTCATCTTCCTCATCCTGGGTCATGACAATTTTTCCATATCTTGCAAGCAACCACCTTCCTCACCTTGTTTGTACTTGTCCTGTCCCTAAATCTCCAACCCCCATAAGAAACCCTAAAAATTACATCATCATCCTGAACATCTCTATGTAAGCATAACTCCCTCAAATATTGGGGTCTCATTTAGTTTTCTTGCTAAGGAGGCCCGTGATGCTTTTTCACGTAACATAAAAGCTCCATTGGCAAAAAGAGGTCTAATTTAATTCTTTCACATTTGAACCAGCTTTCCTAACTGGCACCTCAAAAATGTAGTGGCCCATTTGCTAGATTTGTAATTGTATGACTTGGGGCAAAGTCATATTTATTTTATCTTACTTTTCTAGACTTTGGGTTCCTTAACCGTAACATGAGGGAATTGAATCAGAGAGTTTGTCACTTCTAGTTTTAAATCCTATCATCTAGACCCTAGTTTGTATTGTTATTGTTCAGCTTCCAGATGAGGGTATTAAGATGGGATGCTTATCATTATCTTCCAAGGGGCTGAGTCTTCTTAAACTTTTTGTGATTTTTAAAGCTGGAAGGAACCAAACATTCCTTCATTCCTTCGCTCTCTCTTTTCCTTCCTATCTCCATCCTTTTCTTCCCCTCCCTCTCTCCCTCTCTTGCCATATTACCTTTCAATCTTAGGTTTAATGTAAGTCCAGTGTCCATATAAAGGGGAGGTAATAAAGCTGTTGTCCTTTGTACTTGTTAGGGACTAACCTATAAGTCAGAGTAGGAATCCTCTTGACAATGTCCCTCATCAGTGACCCTCTTTTTTGGGAATTGAACTCTGGTCTCCCATGCTCTCAATACCTCTGGAGTCATTTTAGATAGTTCTAATTATTAGAACAGGGAAGTAGGTGAAGCAATATATAGAATGCTGGGCCTGGAGTCAGGAAGACCTACATTCAAATCTGGCCTCAGACACTTAATAGTTGTATGACTCTGGGTAAGTCATTTAACCCTGTTTGCCTCAGTTTCCTCATCTGTAAAATGAGCTGGAGAAGGAAATGGCAAATCACTCCAGTATCTTTGCCACAAAAACACCTAATGGGGTCACAAAGAGTTGGAAATGATTGAAATAACAGAACAACAACAAATTACTAAGAAAGTTTTGATAATGGGGTGAAAAAAGGAGTATGAAAGTAGGAAAGAGAGAGAAAGAGAGGGGGGGAGAGAGAGGAGAGAGAGGAGAGAGAGAGGAGAAAGAGAGAGAGAGAGGGAAAGGGGGGAGAGAGAGAGAGAGAGAGAGAGAGAGAGAGAGAGAGAGAGAGAGAGAAGGAGGGAGGGGGAAGAGGGGAAAGGGAGAGAATGAAAATGGTTGAAGTTGCCATCTGCTGGAGAAGACAGGAGGGAAAGTGGTCCAGCACACATATAGAGGGATTGGCCTTGGGAAAATCAAGGGTCATCTCTTTGTCATAGACTAGGGAAAATGGAGTAAGTTTTGAGATGAAGAGAAAAGGTAGAAGAGGGAGCTGACTTTGAATGGCCTATTGAGAAAATTTAGGCCTTTTCTCTCTCTCTCTCTCTCTCTCGTCATATTTATTGCCTCTTAACCTTAGATTTACTGTAAGTCCAGCATTCATAAAAAGGGAGGTAATAAACCTACTGTCCTTTGTAGTTAGACCTTATCTACAGTATTTTAGTGGTTATTTGGAAAGAATATTTACTAAGAGGAGAGGATCCAGTGGAGGACAATCAGGATGGATGGAGAGCAGACTCAAAACCATTGCATAGAAGGATCTGGGAATGTTTAGACAGAAAGACAAGAAAAGTGGACATGACTGATGTCTTCAAATATCTGAAGGGCTTTCATATGGAAGAGGGATTAAACTGGTTCTTCTTAGCCAGAGAAGCACTAGATAGAACTTTTGGGGTGACAGATTTCAGCTCTGCATAAGGAGGATGGATGTCCCTTACAATTAGAATTGTCCAACAATGGAAGGTACTGCCCCAGAGGGTCGGGAGTTCTGCTTTCACTTGAGATCTTCAAACAGAATGCATGAAGGGAAGCAGTGTGTAATAAGTCTGAAAAGGTAGCCTCAAGTCAGACTGGAATAATTCACATTTTTAATGCTTTATAATTTACAAAGGACTTTCCTTACAACCACTTTGCGACCCAGGCAATGTAGCTCTCATTATTTCCATTTTTATAGATAAGATAAATGAAATTCAGAATTACAATCATAAAATAGGAAAGCTGGGAGGGACCCAAGAAATCAACTGGTCTAGGATCCTTGCTCTGCAGAGGAAGAAAACAGGGCTCAGGTGGGGGAGATTATTTTTCCAAATTTATACAACTAGTAAGTGGCAGAGCTGGGATTGGAACTTAGGTCTCTTGCTTCCAATCCAGTAGCCTTTCACATTCATGGTCACAGTTAGAAAGTGTTGGAGCCAAGACTCCAACCTATATCCCATGGCCCCAAGCTGAGTATTCTGTTTTACTTTGCTGTATTATGGGGCATCTCGTTCAAAATAAAAACAAAAAATGCGAGAACATTCAAAGAGCAGTGGTAATCTAGGTTGTGGAATAAGATGGCTCAGTCATAATAAATGATTTACCAGCACACCATTGCATAGCTGCAAAAGGTGGTGCTGGCAGTTCTGCTATAACTTCTGTATCAGAAATGCGAATTTGTTCCAACGCGATTGATATATTAGGGAACATTTTTGAGCTTAGTGCAAATTTCAAAATTTCTTCCACAAGAAACGGTAAGAATGCAGAAAACTGTACCACTTTATAATAACTTACAAGCTACAAGCCTTCTGACATGCACTTCCACAGGCAAAGTTCAGGTTTTTGTCAAGGTAAATGCTATATTTATTTTATATCTTCTAGTGCATTTGGAGCTGTGGTCAGAGAGGGGCTGGTCTACACCACCCCCATCTCCAACCCCTTCTGCTGTGGCCTCTAAGGCCCAGAGTTGCAATCTGTTCAATTTGTGCATGGGGAGAAGGGAAGAGGTTGGGAAGACAGATCATGCTGAAAGCAGCCTGAAGCTGGTATTTACGTATTTCTTAGCCATTTAAGATGTATAAAACTGCCACCATTTTTATTAGGCTCCTGTCCTGCTTTTAACATGTCACTGATGAAAATTTTGAGCATTGTGCCCCTGACTTCATTGTCCCAATAAGCTCTGTGTTTTTAATTGCATGTTTTGCACAACATGGTGCTTCTGGGGAATGCATATTTCACTTACAGCAGAACTGACTGTATATCCATCACAAATCCATCTCTACCTAATGTCAAGGCCACTGGAGTGAAATTGCAAAGCACCCTGAGGGTTTCATGGTAAGCCACGAAGCATTCTGGCACCTTTCACATCTTTGTATACCCCACCTTTGCTTAACTGATATCCTCAACATGGAACAAATGGAGGGTCACTTACAGCAGAGGTCTTTAACCTGGGATTCATGATCTTATTTTTAAAAAGATATTTTGAGAATTTTATTTCAATAGAATTGATTTTCTCAATAATTCTATGATTTTACCCAATTAAAAGCATTATTCTGAGAAGGGGCTCATAGACTTCACCAGTTTGCCAAAAGGGACCATAACACAAAAAAGATGAACTCCTGCTCTAGAGGAAGAGTTCCAGGAAATGTAGGGAAGGCACTGGTAAAACAGAAGAATCAGTAGATAGGCTAAGCAGCCTTCATTGGCACCTAGTGGTATGGTCCCATCTTACCATTCTCACTTGCCAACCATTACAAATGACTATATCCTAAGTTTATAGGATCCCAGGTTTATGGCTAGAAGGAAGCTTAGAGCTCATAAAATCCAAATTCTCATTGCAAAAGAGCAAAACCAAAGCCTGGAAAGTCATGAATTGACCTTGCCTATACTGGTGGTAAATAGCAAAGACGGGATTTGAGGCTGGGTCTGTTGCATCCATATTCAGTGGTCTTTCCATTCAAAGCTGTTGCTGATCTTCATGTGGTCCTGCCATTTCACATCACCCTTAATTTGACTCATATATTCAAGTAATCATGTGAAAACTATTTATAGTGATTACACTATGAAAAACACCACAGTGTATGTTATTTGCACAAGGATAATTCATATGCCTTCTCTTACTTCATGACAAAGACACAAACATGCCAAAAGACACAATAACTAGCTGCTCAGAGGATTCATTCCACATTCCACATGTACTATACTAAAATATGTGTTCCCCAGCCCACAAAGCAGAGCTGTAGCATTGGTGTTTATGGGAGACAGGGTGGAATGGGAGGCACAAATTGTGGTGCATGTGGGTCCTACCTTGTCATTTGGAAAGGTGGTGGGTCTAAGGAATGGACTTCCCTGGCCCTACAACACATCACAGATCTCACATACAGCTGCCAGACTAGTTCCAGTCACGCTCAAGAGTAGGGAATAAAGGGGCAAGAAGCCAGAGTGGAAAGAAGAAGGATATAGAGGGGGGAATATTGTCAGTGTCTGTGGTACTAACCATGGTGCAGACAAGTGTGTACTGTGTCTAATCACAAGCAGATCACACCCACTCAGAATATCTAACTGCCATTTAAAAGTAGAGCACTGACTTTACCTTTCCTGTCAGTACATGAGGCAAATATCTGCCCATAAAAGTCAGTAAGAGGGTCCTGTTCATTGTACTGTATGCTACAGAAGACTGAGACTCTGGGTATTTTATTTAGTCATTCAACAAACATTTATTTAGCACTCATTCTGTACTAGGCACTGGGGATACACAAAGAGCAAAAAAGAAAATATCTCTACCCTTAAAGAGCTTACATTTTGTTAGGGAATATAAAATGCACTAGAATAATCAAATATAAGATAATTCAAAGAGGTGTAGAACACTGATAATTGTGGGTAGGGGGAGCAAGGGTATAGAAAGGGTTCAAGAAGGTGACACCTGAATTAAGCCTTGAAGGATATTTAGGATTCTAAGAGATCTAGATGATAAGGAAATATATACCAGGAATAGCAAACAAAGTTATGGAGATGGAAGATAGAATGTCAAATTTGAGGTACTGCTAATGGGCTAGATTGGATCAGGGAAGGCATTAAAGAGGTTATGTGAGAAAAGGTTGGAGTCAGTTGAGGTCTTTAAATACCAGGATGAAGAATTTATATTTTATTTTAAAAGCAAGAATAAGTCACAAATATTTCTGAGAATGTGATATAGTCAGATCTGTATGAGCCTTAAGAAAGAAATCCTATGAGAAACAAATTTTGTGACAAGTGTCTCTGATAAAGGTCTCATTTTTCAAATATATAGAGAACTGATTCAAATTTATAAGAATGCAAGTCATTCCCTAATTGATAAAATGATTAAAGAATATGAACAGGTAGTTTTCAGGAGAAGAAATCAAAGCTATTTATAGTCATATGAAAAAAATGCCCTAAAGCACTACTGATTAGAGAAATGCTAATTAAAACAACTCTGAGGTACCGCCTTATGGTTATCAGATCAGCTAATATGACAGAATAGGAAAATAATAAATGTTGGAGGAGATGCAGGAAAATTGGGACACTAAAGCACTGTTGGTAGAGTTGTGAACTGAGCCAATTATTCTGACAAGCAATTTGGAACTATGCCTGAAAGACTATAAAATTATGCATACCCTTTGACTCCATAGAGATAGAGTCAGTAGATTAAAAGAGACTGAAGATATAAAAGAAAGTACAAGAATAATTGAAGGGGCAAAGTTTCCAGAAGAGATGAGAGAAAATGGGATCAAGGGGGTGATATGAGTGGAGGGATTGGGTGAGCATTCTACAATACAAGAATAGGAGCTCAAAGGACAAATGATAGGGGTAACCCCATGTTGGGTTTGCCCAGGCACGAGTAGCAAAGGGACATTGGATCACAGGGGAGAGGACAGCATATAGATGAAGTGATTAACTACTAGGTTTGTATCCCCAAGAGATTTTAAAAAGGAAAAGGACATATATATACACACACACAAAACTATTTAGAGCAGCTCTTTGTTTCGGGGGGGGAGTGGCAAAGAACTGGAAATTGAAGGGATGCCCATCAATTGGGAAATGGCTGAACAAGTTGTAGTATAGGATTGTGATGGAATATTACTGTGCTATCAGAAATGATGAGCAGGCAGATTTTAGAAAAACCTGAAAAGACTGACTTGAACTGATTAAAAGTGAAGCGAGCAGAACCAGGAGAACATCATATACAGTAACAATACTGTATGATGATCAACTGTGAAAGACTCAGACTTTCTCAGCAATACAAGGATCTAAGACAATTCCAAAAGACTCATGATAAAAATTCCATTCACATCCAGAGAAAGAACTAATGCAATATGAATACAGATCAAAGCACACTATCTTGCACTTTCTGTATTTTTTCCTTTGGTTTTGTATCTTTTTTTCACAAAATGACTAATATGGCAATATGTTTTGCATGACTGAACATGTATAACCTATATCAAATTGCTTACTGTCTCAGAGAGAGGGGAGGTGAAGGAGGAGAGAGAAAATTTGGAACTCAAAAATTTTTAAAAATGAACGTTAAAAATATCTTTACATGTAACTGGGGAAAAATAAAATATTATTTAAAAAGATATTCTATCTATGCAGGAGAAATGGGAGAGCAGAGATATGACAAGAAGGAAAGGGGAGTCAAATGGAAGGCTATTTCAATAATAGTCCACATGAAAGATTACAAGATCATGAACTGGGTAGGGAGAAGGCATGTGAGTGAACAGATGTAAGAGATTATATAGGTAGAAATGATTAAGATCTCAAAACCGATTAGTTGGAGGGAGAGATAAAAAGAATCAGGGATGATTTCAAAGCTATAAACTTAAGTGACTGGGAGGATGATGGTGACCCTGGTAGAAATAGAGAAATCTGGAGAAAGGGTAGTTTGAGGAAAGAAAATTAGTGCTATTTTAGACAAGCTGAGATTAGGAACACACAGGCAGAGATGTTTAGCATTCAAATGGTAATGTGGGACTGTAGTTGAGAAGAGAAAATAGGGCTAGATATAGAGATTTTCAAGTTATCTTTGTCAAAATGAGCAGTAAACCTACTAGAGGACATAAGATCACCATGAAGAAAAACTACAGAGAGAAAAGAAAAAAGGACCAAGAAGAAAGCCTGGGGTGGACAAAGAAATCATTTAGGAGATAGGAAATAGAAGGTGACCCAGCAAAAGAAAGTGAAAAGGAGTAGTATACAGAGAGAATTAGAATCAGGAAAAGGCAATGTTACCAATGCAAAAGGTGGCTCCAGTGTCAAAGGCTAGAGGGATATCATGAATGATGAGAACTAAGAAAAATCTATCAGATCAAACAAAAATCCTTGTTAACCTTGGAGGGAGCAGTTTCAATAAAGTGGTAGGGTTAGAAGCCAAACTGCAAGGGATTAAGAAGTGATTTAGAAATGAAGCAGATGACATTTTCTAGGAGTCTGGCTATGAAAGAGGAGCAAAGACATTATTTTGAGGGGATGTAAGAGTCAAGTGAAGATTTTTTTAAGGATGGAGGATACCAGAGCAAATTTGTGGGTATCAAAGATAGTCAGTAGATTAGAAGAGACTGAAGATATGAAAGAGGGTTCAAGAATTATTGAAGGAGCAAAGTTTCCAGAAGAGATGAGAGAGAATGGGATCAAAGGGGTGATATGAGTGGAGGAATTGAATGAGTATTCTACAGTACAAGAGCAGGAACTCAAATGGTAAATGATAGGGGTAACCGCATGTTGGAATTTGGTCAGGTGTAATAATGTTAATGAGATTTGAAGATCTTCCATGCCTTTGATTAGCAAGTAAACAGGTACTTAGCACTTAGTTTCAAGTTAATTATATCAAGCCTCTGTTAAAGAAACAGAAGGTATTAACCCCTATTGCTGACATAACAGGAAGGGGTGGAACAGGGAGGAGTTAATACCGTATATAAGGAAGAACATAAGCTGGACAGTCAGAATTTCTTGCAGAACTTCTTGGAGAAAGCTGAGTGGAGGTTGGAAAAAATGATTTTGATTTTGAGAATGGGAGAAAGTGATTTTGATTTTGAGAACAGAGCTTCTGCTGAGGCTTTTCTTCTGGGAAATTCTGCTGAGACTTTTCTTCTGGGAATTTCTGCTGAGAGCTTCTGAGTACCAGGCTGAGGAGCTACCATGAGTGAGAGAAGAGGATCCCTGATTGAGGGAACCTGTTCTGTTGTGAAGGCTTGGGAATGTGGGTGTTCATTGCATTAACCATGTGTACCAACTTAGTGGTTACTGTAATGACTTTGGCTTTCTGGTTCTGGGACTTGGTTTTCTGGCATTTGAATAAAGGCTTTGGTTTTATCCTCTGTGTGGAGATCCTGTTACATTTTGTGATTCACAACTATGCCAGCATATTCATAACCACCATGGGTGTTGTGAATATTACATTATTGTTACACCAGGCATGAGTGGCAAAGGGACATAGGATCACAGGAGAGAAGACGGTATATAGTTGAAGTGATTATCTACAGGGTCAAGATTATGAAGGGAGTAAAACAAGGCCAAAGTAGGAATGGGAGACTGGATGAACAAGGAAGAGTTGAATGATTCTATACATGCCTATGGTGAAGATGAAGAATAAGTTTAGCAGGAGTGAGGTGAGAAATATGAAAGGATAGAAGAGGAAAGGAATTTCAGAATTAAAGATCATAAAGGCAGGATAGTTATAAATGATAGTGAGATTTAGATTATGATCAGGGGTGTCCTAATAGATGTTTAATAATTTGGTCTCTGAAAAAAAGTACATGTGACATAGTTTCAAATTTAATCACAATTATTAATTTCCTCCATTGTTTTATTAAGTCTAGACACTCAGCAAAACAATAAATCAAGCCTTGGTTTGGAGTGTTTTTTGATGTCCAAGGTTTAAATGTACACAGTAAAAAAAAATCTAACAACTGACCTTCAAGAGCCAGTATGAGCCAGCTTCATCACACTCTTGATTATGACTTATGTGGTGGAATGAGAATACTACTAATGGAAGACTTTATAAAGGAGGGTAGGATTCTAACAGAGAGTAAGACTGTGATTCTGATACTGAACTCTTTAAAAAAAAAGACAGAGAATGACCTGGAGACAAATAAGTGGCACACACCTGAATAAAGCATTATAGAGATGGATACCTCTCAAAGGAAGAGAGGATTATGAATAATATTACCAGAGTAAGGGTCAGGAAGTGCCAGCGAGGAATAAGAAATACACCTACCGACAATTTTAAAACTACAGATTGATCTTTTCAAATATGTTAAAAGAAAAGCAAATTGTACATAATAGAGATCTACAGCTTTATGTACAATTTTCTTTTTTCTGTTCTAATATATATACATCTATGCAAATACCCATTTTATCTGTTATTTAATTTCCAAAAACAAAAAATAATTTAAGTACTATGCATAGTCTCCCCCCAGACACAGTGTATTAAGGGTAGGAGAGAAGAATACTAGAGAGGCTAGCCAGGGATACAATATCTTCTGAAGAGACTCAAGCTACTGGGATCACAAGAAGATAGAGTATAAGAGAAAGTGGTTTAGGATGATGGATAATTTGATAATGATAGAATAGAGGTTCTATAGAACACAATGGAATATGGATGGGAGAAATGAGGATAAGGGGGTAGAGAATATAGTTGAGGTAGAGAGGGATGAAAGAGTAGAAAATTGTTGGAATTTAGGTGAATGTTTTGGTCATGGCAACCCATAAAGTAGATAAAAACATAAAATGATTCTCAGTCCTGTGTGTCCATCTTCAGCTTCTGAAGTGAATGGTGACCTGGTAAAAGGAGGGTCATGGGTTAAGCATCACACAGTTTTTTTAGACTGCCTATAAATACTGTTTTAGTGACTGGTATTCTAAATGTGAAATCCTTTTCCAATGATCTACAAGTTGATATTACGACAGGAACTGAACCACATTCATTTTGGCATTCTCACTACAAATGAAACTAGAAGACATAAAGAGTTGCAGATAAATGGAAAGATAGTTTAAAGGATCTCCTTGGAAAGATGAAGATTAAAGTGGGAGATTTGGCTTCATCATATGCTCAAAGGAAAAAAAAGGTATATTTCATGGGGTACTTGATCATATCTCCTTTCAGTACTCATGAATACCTAGAGCAAAGAAATTATCATGAAAATAGTTGTAGTACAGGCAGAAACAGCTGTTGGGAATAAAGAGAACAAAGTTAAGAAAATATATTAAGAAGGAAATGATTTCAGAAACAACCTAGGAAGACCTTTATGAACTGATACAAAGTGAAGTGAGCAGAACCAGAACACTCAACAAACATTAATATCATAAAGTTAATCAACTTTGAAAGACTTAGTAACTGATCAACACAATGACTCACCACAATTCCATAGGACTCATGATGAAATATGCAATCAACCTCTAGAAAGAGAACTGATGGACTCCGAGTATAGACTGAAACACATTTTTTCTCTTTCATTTTCAGAACATTACTGATGCAGAAATTTGTTTTGCAGGACTGTGCATGCTTATAATAGGTTTTATTTTTCATACATTTTTATTACATGGGGAAGGGGGAGGGAGAGGGAGAGAATTTGGATCTGAAAAAAAAAAGAATCTAAAAAAGATATTATATCAAGAACTTAATTAGATCCTCTAAAGTCTAAACCAAGTCAATATAGAACTTGATAGATAGTCAGTGCCCCTGAGGAGCCACAAGGGAGAATGATGTGGTTCTGAATTTTAAAATGAAAAAGGCCAAAGGCTTATAGATCACTCGTTAGTTTTATATCTATATGCCATGAATATTTTCTTCAGGAAGTACATTGGAAAGCACTCAATGAAGAAAGCACTGAACATCATAGAAATTAAAAATTGATTATATTTTAATGAACAGAAGACAACTGGTTACTTGATATGTATGTCTCCATGCAGTTCAGATTGTAGACTATTTTAAGCAAAGGTCAAAATTAAAAGCAATTTAGATGAGAGGATAAAGAAGAGAAGATATTGCACTCAATTATAATAGCTAACTGTTGACCCATTTAAATAAACTGTTGTCTCTGAAATATGTGAAATGAATAAAAATAAAGACATTGACTCTATTGCCATTTTTTGGAAATTTAAACAAACAAACAGAAAAAGAATCACTATATTTAAGAGACTAAAAGAATTCAGAAACCATTTTAGTCAACATTCACTTTCTCTGACAAGAAGAAAGACATGAGCTACCAAAAGCAACAGTGGTTTAGCATATAAGCCCATTTACAGAGTACTACAGAAAACAATTATGGAAGATAACGAGTAGTGATCATTTCATAAGACAATAAAAACTGGTGAAGAGTAAAATGAACCTGAAAAAAGCTTGTCATGAGAATCTATTAAACCAGATCATCTCAAGAGCATTTATAGATAGAACTTGATAGAGAACAACAAATAGGTACAAAATGGTACAGGTTCACCAGCATTTCTATAGCTCTATATTCTTATGACAATAGAACTACCATCTTTGTGTCTCCTCAAAATCCAATACTCTATATGAAAAGTGAAGTGAGGGATAGTGGCTCAATATGACCAATATACACAGAAGTAGGTAATACATTTTTAAAGGAGTCAAAGACTGAGTCTCAAAATATCTCAAAAAATTCTAAAGCGAAAAGAAAAAAAGAATTATCACCCCAAAGAGCTGATCAAGAAGATATCAACCATTATTTATCCATATGTCTACTTTCTCAGTAGTATTTCCCCATGAGAATGGTTTATGACCATACTAAGAGAATCCTTGATGAAAACATGTAAATGGAATAGGTAGGTTTTCATAGATGATATATAGACAGCTGACTATATCTTCAGTTATAAATCTGAACAAGTGGTATACAGACTATAATATACCACTGTCTTTGTTGCCTTTTATTACAAGAAAGCCTTAGGTTTGACATGGCAAAACAGAAGCTAAAGTCTCTGAACCTCTGATGATCAATATCAAGCTAAAACCAAAACAAGGAGATGTATGCTCAACAAAGACATTTGTCAGTATCACCAAATAACTTAATTCTGTCAGAAGAGAAATTCTCTATAGATGGAAAGATTATCCAGATACTGCTGTCTGTGGATAGTGTTGTACTGATTGCACTAAGTCCACAGGGTCTCCTAACGAGATATACATCCACTCAAAAAAAATCAGTCTCTCTAACCACCCAGGAAAACAAACCAAAACAATGGATGAAGAACACATGTGCACTTGAATATTGTGATGTTTAAAAAGTTTGAGACACATAGTTTCTGGGTAATTTAATAATTTTATTAAGAAGGCTAGCACTTTTGAATGCCAAAGACAATCATGGCAGAGGGCTCATGGCTTATATATCCTTGGAAGAGGGGTATTCCTGGGGGTGGCAATCAACTCTGGTTAACAATTAATGAGGAAATGAATATTACAATGAGGGGTTGGGCGTATTCTAATGAACTTTGACTGTCATTTACTTTTAAATTGTCCAGCCTTGGTTAATCTATTTAAAGAATATATTCCCATCCAAGCCTGAGTACAGCACAATGGGCTTCCCCACTGGTGTGAGATCTGAGCAAGACTGGTAAGAAAGGTAATCCATCTCATTATCAGCAATGTCTTTAGAGACTGAACTTTTGAAAGAAAGACTTCAGTAAAAGCGGAAACTTTGACCAAAAAATTATTTTATAAAGCTAGGGAAGAGCAAAAAGTCCAGAATATCAAGGAAATTAATGAAAAGAAATGCTTAGGAAGGTGGCCTAGCCACACTAGACCTTAAATTGTATTTATAAAGCAGCAGTCATCAAAACTACTTGGTACTGGCTAGGAAACAGAGTGGTGGATCAGTGGAATACATTAGGTACACAAGACACAGTAGTCAATGACTATAGTAATCTACTAATTGATAAACCCAAAGACCTCAGCTTCTGGGATAAGAACTTACTATCTGACAAAAATTGCTGGGAAAACTGGAAATAGTATGGCAGAAACTGGGCATAGACCAACATCTTACACAGTATACCAAAATAAAGTCAAAATGGGTACATGAGTTAGATATAAAGGGTGATAACTATAAGCAAACTGGGATAATAAGGAATAGTTTACCTTTGAGATTTGTGGAGAATGGAAGAATTTATGACCAAACAAGAGATAGAGAACATTATGAAATGAAAAACGGATAATTTTGATTACATTAAATTGAAAAGGTTTTGTACAAACAAAGACAATGCAACCAGGATTAGGAGAGAGCAGAAAACTGGGGAAGAATTTTTACAGTCACTATCTTTGATACCCATAATTTCTAAAACATATAGAGAACTGAGTCAAATTTATAAGAATACAAGTCATTCCCCAATTGATAAATGATAAAAGGATATGAACAGGCAGTTTTCAGATGAATAAATTAAAGCTATCTATAATCAAATTAAAAATTCTCTAAATCACTATGGATTAGAGAAATGCAAATCAAAACAACTCTTAGGTATATCATCACACCTATCAGATTGGCTAATATGACAAAACAGGAAAACCATAAATGCTGGAGAAGATGTGGGAAAATTGGAATCCTAATGCATTGTTGGTGGAGCTGTGAACTGATCTAACCATTCTGGAGAGCAGTTTGGAACTATGCTCAAAGGGCTATAAAAATATGTGTACCCTTTGACTCAGCAATACCACTTATAGGGTTGTATACTAAAGAGATCATAAAAAGGAGAAGGACCCACATGTACAAAAATATTTATAGCATATCTTTTTGTGGTGGCCAAGAATTGGAAATTGAGGGGATGCCCATCAATTAAGGAATGGCTGAACAACCTGTGGTATATGCATGTAATGGTAAGAAATGACAAGCAGGATGCTCCCAGAAAAACCTGGAAAGACTTATATGAACTGATGCTGATTGAAGTGAGCAGAACCAGGAGAACATTGTACACAGCAACAGCCACATTGTGTGATGACTAACTTTGATAGACTTAGCTCTTCTCAGCAATACAGTGATTGAAGTCAATTCCAAAAGACTCATGATGGAAAATTCTATCTGTCTCCAGAGAAAGAACTATGGAGTCTGAATGCAGACTGATATTTGCTCTTTGTTGTTGTTTTTTTCCTTCTCGTGGTTCCTCCCATTCATTCTAACTCTTTACAACATGACTAATGTGAAAATATGTTTAATAAGAATGTATATATAGGGGGCGGAGCCAAGATGGCGGAGTAGAAACAGCTCCTCCAAGCCTCTCTGCCCCCAGATTCTCCACAAACTATGTAAAAAAGGACTGTGAACAACTTCTGGAGCCCCAGCACCCACAGAACGACACAGAGAAGCTAACCTCCCGCTGAGGACAGCCCAGCACCCTGCAGGAAGGACCAGCGCAGTGGTCTGGGAGCTGGCAGCGCGCAGAGCGCAGGAGCCTAGCCGAGCCCAGGTCCACGTGAGCCGAGGTTTTAGCCCCAGGGCGGCAGGGCCAGCAGCCGGCTGGAGGAACCCCAGAACACCAGGAACTGTGGAGACACCAGAATTATCAACATAGACTTGCCTAGGACAAAGTAAGAGGTTAGTGTCCTATGGACTTTGGGACCTGTATTTGGGGAATGCGTCAGCTCCCTCCCCTGGGGGCTAGAAGCTGCTGAGGAGACGCGCCACTGTGCAGTTTTCAGAGGCATTTCCGGCTCCCAGCCTACAAATCGTGGGGAGATCCAGCGATCAGTCTTGGGGGGTAATCGCTCTTGCTTTAACCTCCTGGATCTGGATTGTGATCTAGGGTGGAAGTTGTGGGTGGGTTTATAGCTTGCCAGAAACGGAAGTTGCCCCCCACACGTTCGGGACGAAAATTCCTCTATCTGGCCTTAAAGCCATAGTGTGGCAACAAGCCCAAAAGTCAGGTAATCAAGTGGCAACATGCCAAGGCAAAGGAAACAGAAAAATGCAACCCTAGACTCCTATTTTGGGGGCATAGAGCGGAAAAGGACTGTGAGGTCAGAAGTCCTGCTCCAAAAGCCCCAGGGGAAAACATGAGGGGTTGCAGGCCATAGAGGACCTTAAGAAGGACTTTAAAAATCAAATAAGAGAAGTGGAGGAAAAATTGGAAAGAGAAATGAGAAGGATGCAGGAAAAGTATGAAATGAGGGTCAACAGCCTGACTGAGGAAAACAACACCTTAATAAATAGACTAACTCAAATGGCAAAGGAGGCCCAAAAGGGCAATGAGGAGAAGAATGCCTTAAAAAGTCGAATTTGCCAGATGGAAAAAGAATCTCAAAAGTTCACTGAGGAGATTCATTCCTTCAGAGTTAGACTGGAGCAAATGGAAGCTAATGACTTTATGAGAAATCAAGATGCTGTTAAGCAGATCCAAACAAATGAAAGATTAGAAGGCAATGTGAAATATCTCATGGGAAAAACCACTGACCTGGAAAATAGATCCAGGAGAGACAATTTAAAATTATTGGACTACCTGAAAGCCATGATCAAAGAAAGAACCTAGAAATCACCCTTCAAGAAATTCTCAAGGAAAACTGCCCTGATGTTTTAGATCCAGAGGGCAAAATAGAGGTTGAAAGAATCCACCGATCACCTCCTGAAAAAGATCCCAAAAGAAAACTCCAGAAATATTATAGCCAGGTTCCAGAATCCCCAGATCAAGGAGAAAATACTACAAGCAGCCAGGAAGAAACAATTTCAGTATTGTGGAAACACAATCCGAATAGCCCAGGACCTGGCAGCTTCTACACTGAGGGATCGAAAGGCATGGAATATGATATTCCAGAGGGCAAAAGAACTGGGAATGAACCCAAGGGTCACCTACCCAGCAAAACTGAGTATTTTGTTTCAGGGGAAAATATGGTCATTCAGTGGAATAGAGGACTTTCAAGCATTCTTGAGGAAAAAACCAGAGTTGGATAGAAAATTTGACATCCAGACGCAAGAAGGAAGAGATGCCTGAGAAGGTAATCAGGGAAAAGAAATCAAAAGGAACTTATCAAAGTTGAACTATTTACATTCCTATATGGAAAAGCAATATCTGTGACTGATGATATCTTTCTCACTATGAAAATAATGGAAGAAGGGGGTGTGGTCATATGAATACATATGTGAATGTGTGTGTATATGGTCACAGTTATATATGGATAGAGGGCATAGGTTGATTTTGTTGGGAAGGGAGAGTACTCAAGGGATGAAATTATGAGGTGAGAGAGGAAAGTGGCAAGAGGAGATGGGGAGAGACATGGTAGGGTAAACTATCTCATGTAGGGGAAGTGGGTGCAAAGGAGGGGGAGAATAAGGAAGGCTAAAAAGGCAAAACCATATTCACATTGAATTTGGTTCAGGGAGAAAATGACATACATACTAAATGGGATATCTCAACCTGCAGCAGGATAGGGGGAAGGTGGATGAGAGGAGGGATGATGGATGGGAGGGCATCCTTGGGGTGAGGGGAGGTTGGAAGTACCCACTATAGAAGAGGGACAGGATCATGTAGGGAATGGACCAGGTGGGGGGTGGGATGAGGGAGGGAATTATAAGCAGCCTTGTACAATATATCTACTATGATAATGTTTTGCATAGCTAGACATGTACAACATATACTGAATTACTTATCTCCCAAGAAGGAATGGGTGACAAGGGAGGAAGGAAATGGATCTGAAATTCAAGGTCGTAACATTAAATGTTTCAAATATATATATAAATACTATTATTAATACTCTTTTGCCTATAATTGGGAGATAAGATGTGCAGGCATTGGGACACAAAGATTCATCTTCCTCTAATGGAAAAGTCGATGGGGGTATGGGAGAAGGTATGGGAGAGAGCAGGTTGGAGGAAGCGATATCTTGTGGGACTGCTATTCTGGGAGGTTGGGTAGGGGAATAATGGAGGGAAAATGATTGTAACTCAAAATCTGGCGGAAATGAATGATGTAAAACAGAAGTTAATAAAGTATTT